>QYAH01000128.1:0-55861 GCA_003988945.1 Chaetoscypha palmicola | reverse complement strand
CCTTGACGAATATTCTCGGAAGGTAAACCCTACTTTAGTAAGAGTGTCGTCGATTATTACAAAATCCGCACATTTCAGGGGGTGCAAAAAGGCTCTATTACCTCACCGGCCAAAATCCAACAGCTCCCATCCCGGTCCATCGAACTACTCCATGCGTTGACATGCTCCATTACCTCTCCATTACTAAATCCGCAGTACCAATGGAAAGTCCCTCGGAAGCAATTGATAATGCTGCTGCTAAGCATAATTTCCAGTTTCTATGAATCACGGCTCTGGTCAGTCATATTACGGCATATTTCCTCCTTGAATGATGAAAGGGTCCTTTATCTTTGCCCCGCCAAAAACTGAAGGCCAAATAATGTTCGTACCATGGCCAATTGCTACCTCTCCAATGCTCCAGTCAGATCTTCCTTTACATAACAATAACACGTCGATGTCTCTTATAATATCCTTCAGGTAATGTTCCCGTCCTGTCCGCCGAAGATAGCACCATGTCAGACCCGGCTTTCGTAAGGGATAAGCTATTCAAACTACTCCAGGGGAAATCTTTCAGAGAACCTGTAATATCGCACAGTCAACATGATGCCAGCATAGTGCAGCGTCGAGGCAAGGCATTGCCAACGCAACGTGCTCATATAGGTTTGAACCCCTCCAGTGAGGACTTTTTCCTGTCTTCTTCTTTCAATTGACCTCGGATTGACTCTCAATTACTCTCCTCGCCGCCATGCTAACACAATCCCTCGCCGTCGCTTTCCTGGCCACCAGTGCGCTTGCACATGGTGATCATGAACACCAGATTCCAATTCAAGGCCCTCACAAGGCCCTCTGGTACAATACACTTCCAGGTGATGGCGGAACTCAGGTAGGTCATCGCTGTTCCTCATTTGGAAACAATCCTGGTCCTAATTGCTTCTGCAGGCCGACTCGGTCTTCTCTGGGATATCCACGTTTGGCCGTCTTCCATATTTCCCATGTCTAGCATCGGATGAAGCGAAGTTCGATATTGCATTCATCGGTGCGTACTCGAATACTTATATCTTGATACTCCAGCCACCCATCAAGGTTCAGACGCTAACGTAATTCTGCGCCTGCAGGAGCACCATTCGATACTGGAACTTCGTACAGACCAGGGGCCCGCTTTGGACCCTCTGGAATTCGTCAAGGTTCTCGCCGTCTCAATCTCTAGTCAGTGCTCCCATACAGCATAAACGCTGATTGAACCCTTTCCGATATAGGCTCACATAAAATGCGATTTAGCGGCGGTTATAATGTTCCACTTGAAACAAATCCGTTTGACAGCTGGGCAACAGTACTAGATTGCGGAGATATTCCAGTCACCTCGTAAGCAGATGCCATACAAAGTTTGAACATGAACAATGCTAATGCCTTTGCAGATATGATAATACTTGGGCACTGCACCAAATTGAGGAAGGGCACAACTCTCTACTGACCCGCGCTCCTGCGACCGATGCAAAGAAGAAGGGACCGGCAAAGAATGGCAAGACACTACCAAGAATCATCACTCTTGGTGGTGACCACACCATCACCCTGCCCCTTCTCCGTTCTATCAACCGCGCATACGGTCCAATTTCAGTCATCCACTTTGACTCGCATCTCGATACATGGAAACCAAAGGTCTTTGGAGGATCCCCAAGCAAGGTCGCTAGCATCAACCACGGCACATACTTCTACCACGCAGCTCAAGAAGGTCTGCTCGCAAATGACACTAACATTCACGCCGGTATCCGTACAACTTTGAGCGGACCAAGTGATTATGAGAATGATGGATACTGTGGGTTTGAGATCGTTGAGGCGCGCGAGATCGATACCATTGGTATTGATGGCATCATCAAGAAGATCCATGAGCGTGTTGGCCATGAGAAGCCAGTGTACTTATCAATCGATATTGATACTCTGGACCCAGCGTGTAAGCAAAATTCTTCGCAGAGCTGAAAGCCCGTGCTAATAGCTATACAGTCGCGCCAGCAACTGGAACGCCCGAGACGGGCGGCTGGTCAACTCGTGAGCTCCGAACCATCCTTCGAGGTCTGGAAGGTATCAACCTGATCGGTGCGGATATCGTCGAAGTTGCGCCTGCATACGATACCAATGCGGAGCATACGACAATGGCAGCCGCAGATGCTCTTTACGAGGTCATGAGCTTGATGGTCAAGAAGGGCCCGCTTAGCAAGATGATCGAGAGTGAGGAGGAAGAAGCTCGAACTGAGATGTGATGTGACAAGCGGTGGTCGATGTAGAGGAGTCTGAGATGTGAGCGATATGATAAGAAGAAGATAGCGGAGAAGTGACGGAGGGAAGGATGAGCTGAGATGATGTTGTTCTGATGGTACGGAGTATTGATGTTGACAATGAAAAACAAGCGGGAGAATTGAAGTCGAGTGGAGCACAACCTCCTCCAACGAGCCAACCCCTTCCTCTTTACCCCTGCTCCTCGAACCCGTGATCTATACGACATCCACCCGACTTCCAAGGTTCCAATTGCCCAGTCGACAAACCCCTGTCCCCCGCATTCCATAAACAAAAGTCTACTCCGTACATGCGAATTGCTTCAAACCTCTTTAGTCCTTACTGCTCCGTACTGCTCCGTACAGATTAATCTTTTCAATTTGATTCTTTGCAAACCTTCTTACTTCTATGATCCCAGCGGATGTTTGTTCGACATACATCCACACAATACGAGCAGCCAATAGCACTTGTTCTTATCCCCGGCGGGTTGGCTAGGCACATCAAGCCTGATTTCAGCGCCGGTTGTTCGACTGCGCCTCGATGCACGCTGCGAATGTGTGGTGTGGAATTGATCACACCAAATGGAAGGCCGCTCCCGCTGACCAGGGCAGAAATATCTGTCGATACTCCCTTCTTTGCTTTTTCTCTGTTCAATTGTTTTCCTCTCACGACCACCTACCCTACTTAGGTAGCGAACATTCATCTCTGGGAATTCCGCGCGGTGTCGTCAACCCGAGGCGATAACATACCAAACAATTCCCACCCCTCTCTGAAAATTGCGGATAGCTTCTGCTTTAAACAGCCGATAAAGGGCTCGCTATCTCCCCATTATGGCCTCATTTCCTTCGCCAACGCCGTTAACAGACTTCATTACCATCACCAGAAGCTATGAATATTATCGACATAAAGAGACAGATTATCCCTACCCAAGTCCTACTCCCAACGGCGACGACGGTCCTGACGGAAATGGCCTCGACAAACTGGCGACCAGCGCGAAGGCTGCTGTGGTAGTTGCAATGGTTATAGGAATTGTCTGCATCTCGATTTTCTCAGCCTGGTTCTGTTGCGGGTGCTGTGGAATACGGAATAAACGGAGGGGAATGGCGCCAAATGGAACGAGGTCGATTCCTACAAACACCACGTCCGCTCCAGTTGGAGCCATGCCATTGCACACACTTCAAAACACAGGCCCACCGAATGGCCATACACCGGGTCACATACCGCCAGCAGAACCATCTCCGCCTTCCTATGAAGAGGTCGTACTTCCACGAAATCAAGCGCCGCCAGCGGGGATGCCACATAACCGAGAATCACAATATGACGGGATGATCGCGGATGGAAAGACGCCTCTGAGTGAGATTGTCTTTGAAGATGTTGTTCTGGATCGTCCGCATACTGGAGGTTCTTCGAGTCAGAATTTTGAGCAGAGGCATCATGGAGCTGGTGGAGATACGAGAGGACATACCAATTCATGAGATATTGAAAGGCTGGAAGGATTGCAATGTGACGGGAAGTAAATGTCGACGATCAGCGATTCCTCATACCACTACTCTGGAGTTGGCGGATCATACAAGAGATGAGGGAAATTACGCCTGTTACTTGGAAAAGTCACAGATCGTCACCGATGGCGCCCAAGGGCGGGAAAACGATGATACCGAGGAGTCAAGGGAAGATGGATCGAGAAAACATTCTCACTGTGAGCACAGTATCACAAATTCAAGGGATCTTTCTCGACAGAAGAAAGACCAATTTATCAGCGGGCGTTAGATCAGGCTTGGATCTCAGAGATATCCCAGTATTTGGAATGACGGCGAAGGTGTATACATAATGTCTATTTAAGCTATATCAACATAAAATATATCCCATATACCACCATCATATAACAAAACTGTATGCATAATGTCTATTTGAACTCATACCTCTACCAATTACAAAACATGTACCATCTATAACAAATCTCTCATCCATTTCCTCCCTAACCTCACTTCAAAAATCTAGAAACACCCCTCAGTACCCACTCGAGCTACTCACTTACTTTACCCTACCCTACACGATCGAATTCGCTCTGTTTTCATTTGTTGCACTGCAGGAAATACACCATGCAATTCTGCCTCACGAGAATTGCGGCTGGAAATCAACACGAGAGGTGACGCGTCCACCGCGGGCGTGGGATATACAGTACCTAGGTATTTTGGTCGGGGAATTGTTGAGCTGAAGAGCTTTTGGATTTTGGGTTCTTAAGTCTGAAGTTTGAAACTCGCTGGCTGGTACGCTACGTACTACGTAGCTGGGTGGTTGAGGAACGGTAGGTAAGAAGTTATCTTGAAAGTTTGCGAATGGCCCGGGGGAGTGATCGAGGTTACAAGGGTTCATTGGATTCTCCCGCGTACTGCATATAGCTTCTAACTAGGAACTTCTGTTGTTCTTGTGACATGACAACTCATCTCAACTTTCTGTCTCGAATACAAGTACTAACATCCCAGTTCCTCGAGATTCAAGCTTTTGCTACTATCGGGTATCCGCCACAGAGCGTTCGCAATGCGGGCACATCACCCCCATCTTTCGCAAGGCCCTGCCAATTCAGGACAGCTCCGAAGCTCTCACGAACTATTACTTCGAAGTAGCTTCTCCTCCGCCAGCCGCTAGAATCGAGACTACGCCTTCGACATAGGATTTGGGCTTGTCCCGAGGGTTCTGGACGATGTAGCATCCGTTTCTGGGTTTCTAGACGTTGATAAGACTACTTAAGTAGATCCTTTCCGCTATCTTATCCACATGTAGCAGTACAGTACTTGGTGCTTGCCATGCTGTATGTACTGTACAAACTTGGAAACGACAAACAACCCCTCCATGTCACCTGCATCCTCGCTGCAGGAACGGTAAACTTTAGATTGCGATTAAATGGAGCACTTGAGCTTCGGAGAGCTATATCTATGATGTAAGTCCTCGGTCTCTTTCTCTGTGTCGACCGAGTCAATTGTGTAAGTCCTCTTCAATTCATCTCAATGGCGTCGGCGTGGTTACTACGCACATTTCTGCTATCTCTGCCCCTCTTTCTCAACCCCTCGCTCGCTACTCCTACGCCCCTGAAGAATGGAACCTGCTCCAAGACGAAAGTCGTTATCCTTGGTGCTGGCACGGCCGGAATCGCCGCTGCTCAATCGCTGCATAATGCTTCAGTCTCGGACTTCATCATCGTGGACGTGAATGATTATATAGGTGGCAGAGTAAAACATACCACCTTTGGCAAGAACAACGCTACTGGGAAACCGTACACAGTGGAGCTGGGCGCGAATTGGGTGCAAGGACTAGTCTCAGAAGGAGGACCCGAAAATCCTATCTGGACGTTGGCGAAGAAATGGGGGTTGGAGAATACATACTCGAATTATTCGTCTATTCAGACGTATGACCAGAATGGAGCTGCAGACTTCGCTGGACTTTTGGATGATTATGAGGATGCGTATGTTACGGTGGAGCAAGATGCCGGTACGATTCTTACCGAGAATCTTCAGGATCGAACTATGAGGACTGGTTTGAGTATTGCGAATTGGAAGCCGATGAAGAGTATGCAGGCTCAAGCTGCTGAGTGGTGGGAGTTTGATTGGGAATATGCCTATTCTCCAGAACAATCGAGTCAGACATATTCAATCATCGTGAGTTTCTTTCCTGGTGTCAAAAACGAATAAAGACTGATCATACTTCTCTAGAACTACAATGATACCTTCTACCAATTCAGTGACGAGAACAACTACGTCTTCGATCAACGTGGTTTCAACTATTTCATCGAAAGCGAGGCATATACCTTTCTCTCGCCTAACGACCCCCGACTCCGTCTTTCCACAAACGTAACTGACATCACCTACTCATCTCACGGCGTCACAATCTCCATGGCAGACGGATCCTGCATCGAAGCATCCTACGCAATCTGCACCTTCAGTCTCGGCGTCCTCCAAAACGACGTAGTAAACTTCACTCCCGCCCTGCCAGCCTGGAAACAAACCGGCATCGAAGGCATGCAAATGGGCACCTACACCAAAATCTTCTTCCAATTCCCACCCTCCGCCAACGGTTCCTTCTTCTGGGAAACCGGCGACGATTCATCAACGCAATTCTTCCTCTACGCTGACCCCACGGAGCGCGGCTACTACCCCGTCTTCCAATCCCTCTCCGCGCCAGGCTTCATTCCCGGCTCTGGCATCTTCTTCGTCACCGTCGTCTACGCGCAGTCCTACCGTGCTGAACAGCAATCCGATGACGCGACTAAGGCAGAGGTCATGGCTGTCCTGCGATCCATGTTCGGCGATATCCCCGAGCCGCTGGATTTCATGTATCCGCGCTGGAGCACGGAGCCGTGGGCGTATGGCAGTTATTCGAACTGGCCGCCGGGACTTAGTCTGGAGACGCATCAGAATCTGCGCGCTAATCTGGGGAGACTGTGGTTTGCGGGTGAGGCGACTAGTGTTGCGTATTTTGGATTCTTGCAAGGTATACATGCCTCCAGTTCCTCTCCATTTCTCCAGGTGACGAGACGCTAACACGATTGAATCCCATTAGGCGCCTACACCGAAGGCCAGATCGCAGGCAACACCATCGCGGGATGTCTAAGCCAGAACAAGACGGTCTGCAAGAACGAGGCGTCGTATGATGTGGTCAGGGGGTGTACGACTGCTGAGAGGCAGTTGTCGCCAAGTAATGGCTGGTTTGTCTCGAGTATGCAGACGTGGGGCTTTGAGGAGTAATAGCTTGGTTTTCATCTGTTTTGTTTCGGTTTGGGATGGGTTGGGGATTGAGGGAGTGGTGGGTGGAGGAAGCGAGGAAGGCAGTGAGTGTATATCATCTGTGAATACTTCTGATATCTATCTTGTGGAAGAGGTGATGAGATTCTAAGCGAGAGACCCCCTATGACTATATAGAGAAAAAAAAAAGTATCCAAATCCTATAATACAAAGACGTAGAGCGATGACATTCTATATATCCTATAGTGTAATAAGATATAGTATCTCACATCAGGTTTATAATATCAGTATAAGATCAGTTCCTTCGATGGAAAAAAAGCGGGGCGCTTAGCGCGGCGGGGTACCGTTCTCGCGCTAATCCTGCATGCGTTGACAGCAGCAAAAAAAAAAGTTAAGGGAAGCAAACAGGAACGGAACGGTAACGCGACAACGATTACGATCACGATTACGATTGGATTTGTTTGCGTTCGCGCAGGACCTTGGAAAGAGGTTTTGGGCACGGGAGAGATAGATACGAAGGAGGTTCGCTCGTGGTGGGATTGGGGACGATTGATACCTAGGAGACGGGAGACGGGCTTTGGAGCTAAGAAGATTCATTCTTGGAGGGCGCAATCGCGGAAATGGCGCAAGGCACTGTTAAGGCTGGCTCGAAATCTACGGCGCCGACGGCGAAATCTGCGGGGAGGAGCACGGGCGGGGGGTTGAGGAAGGGGGCGAGGGTTATTAAACCGAGGAAGAAGGGGTTGGTTAGGGATGCTAAGATTGTTAAGGTGAGGATCCTCTTGTTTCGGAGGGGGGAAGGTGGAAGGTGGAAGGTGAAGGAGGGTTGCTGATCTTTATCGGGTGCTAGAAACATTCATCGGGGTTGACGGCCATGACGGAACGGACGTTGGGCGCCAAGGCGGGTCATTTGGAGTTGATTAAGGGGGGGAAGAAGAATAAAGATGGGCTGGGGAAGGATGGGAAGGGGGAGGGCGGGAAGGTGGTTAAGGGGGGGAGTAGGAAGTTTGGGTAGGGTTGTGGTATGGGTGAGGGTTTGGATGGATGAGGGAGAGAGGGAGGATGGGTAGGATGGGAGGGTTGGTTGAAGACGGTTGGGAGGGAAAGGGGGCAGGGTTGGTGTGTAGAAAACAAAACGCTTGGATGCGGTTGAGGCGAGACAAGATAATCATGGGCGACGGGCGGGATCGAGGATAGCATGGTCCAACGAGAAAGTAGGCATTCAGTCAAACGCCAGAGAGTAATTCGACACGAGCGCGATAGCAAGCAAACAAGGTAGCAGGCCAGTAATTCGAAAACGTCAAAGATATTCAAGAGGGGCATGGTATGATGCTGTTCCGGAGAATTTGGCAGTGGAAAATGGCGGATTGGAGGAGTTGAAATGCTAGGGAAAGGTTACTAGAGGAAGAGTTCCAGATCGAGATGGAGGAATAGCCTAAACAAAAATGGCAAAAATATACCACAGCAAATACTTGCTAGTGGTTACCTACCCACCCCACTATCAGTCTGCTCGCCCTCGGTTCGGATCGAGCGGACGAGATGACCAATTCTCCTTGGTCTATGGTCGTATGTGTTGTGTAGTGGTTGTTGGTCGTGGTATTGTTGAAGAGTGTCACAGACCGAGGATTGGGAGTGGGAGGTCTGAGAAGGGAATGGAGGTAGGAGGTGAGGACAGGTCGAGAGGTTAGGATGGGTGACGAAGGTTCAGAAATTAGAGGGGATCTCTTACTCAGCGGAACTATCCTTTTTTCAAGCGTAAAATAAGCTTTGTCTAAAGAAGTGTGTGTGGTTCCCTTGTACTGTAGGTACTATTATCGGTACTATTATAGGTCTATAGCTAACTATAGCACGTCTATACATCCACTTTACCGTGTACTAATTTGGCACTAAGTGTTATAAGAGGTCAAAGCACAAATGCACAGTTCCGCCGAGTAAGAGATAGGAATGGGAGAGGTGGGACACGGAGGTGACAGAGATAAGCATGAGTGCTCACTTTCAGACACCCGAGGGCTTCGAACTGGAAGATGGTATATTAAATAGATAAATTAAGCTATATATTCCTTGCTAACTCCTTGCACGCATCTGACGAAAACCTAATATATAAATTAAGCTATATATTCCTTGATAACTCCTTGCACGCATCGGACTAAACCCCCATCAGTCCCCCAACTAGCCAGTTAACAGCTGCCAGTAAGACTCTGTCCATATCCACCACAGCTTCCCCCGCCATAACTTCCCAGAGGACATCCACCCACCGCACAAATCTCCGGGAAGAGATAGCTCGTCAGATCGTAGCTATACGACTGCGAAACAGAGTAGTTATCACTCCCTCTATACTGTCCATAATTAGTCGCATAATTCCCCGCCCAACTCTCCGTATACATGCTACAATAGATGCCCTCCGGCGCATTGTTCTTGCTCAGCACATACACGTTCACCTGATTACAGACGCTTGGCTTGCCGGTGGCGGGCGGGTGGCGGCCGTTGTAGGCGGTTTGGGATTGGCAGGCCGTGGTGCAGGCTTGGACGCCTTGGTTGAAGGTTTGGTAGTCGTTGAAGGAGAAGAATTTGTAGCCCATGTAGGTGTTGGTTTTGGTCTTGGGGTCGAGGGGCGCGTTGATTGCGCCGCCGAGTTGGTGAGGGCCGGTGAAGGAGGGTTGGGTGCTGGGAGGGGCGTTTTTGTTGTAGCCGTTTGAGCCGGCGATTACGACTTTGAATTGGCCTGGGGGAGTATGTGAGTATGTGTTGCATTATAAGACTGTGAATGACTTACCTCTGGTTTCGCCGGTGTTGATTGCTGTAGCTGGATTGATCGCGGCGCCCCATCTGACGCACTTGATGTTTGTTGTAGAAGCTGGATTTTGGCAACTCGCGGCGTTAGGGTCCTTGGTAGGATCACGCTCATAGTAGAGGTTGAAAGCGACACAGCCATCTAGTTGATCGCAGTAGGTAGCGCAAGCAATTGGGTCGTATTCGCTCAGAGTCTTGAATCCCAAGTACGGAGCTATCGAAGTCGAACCTTGAAGATTTGAGAATCCAAGAGTGTATCCCTGTGGAACCTTTGCGTCGGTTGCCTGGAGGTTGGCCATATCCTTGAATGGCTGGTAGGCCAGGAAGGAAGCAGCATCATCGGCAGGTCTAGGAATGTCAGCTGAAGAACATCTTGAGGAGGGAAGAAAACTTACGAGGTAACAACTGGACCGGCTCCGGCTGGCTGGACTGTGCAATCATCACGAGCTCCCAAGCTGTTACCAACGTCTAAAAAATCACGCTTTTGAGCGGAAGAGATATCGGTGACAGCAGCGTTTGCGGCAGCTTCCACGGCAGCGGGTGGGAGAATAGCGACGGTGTCGGAGGTGACATCAGTAGGAGGGACGACCTTTTCGGCGGGAGCAGCGTCTACTTGATCGAACTCAATTGCTTGAGGACGGGGAGCAGCGAGAGTAAGAGCCGCGAAGGCGGAAACAACGAGTGTAGAACGCATGATTGAAAGTGTATAGTATTGCTGAAGAAGTGAGGATTGAATGAAAGTTGATGCTGACGATGCAACATATCAGATGAGAGCGAGACCCTTATATATACTTAAGTAGGCATGTACCCCGGAGTTACCATTAGACTAGTCCTCACTAGACATCTTAGCCTGATCATTGTACTAGTGAGTCTCATGGCTGCCACTTGACAAGCCACGATTTGACATAACACAGCTCGGGCAGGTCTAGAAGTGAAGTGCAAGAAACATATGAGGCTGACCGCTTGTTGTACACTACACCAAGCTTGCAGCCCTTGACTCCTCGTGAGAGAAGTTCCATAAGATACATGAGAGCATACTTGGAAAAATGTAGCCCGCACTCTGAATCTGGGATAGAACTTGAGACTGCACTTCTGAATCTTAAGCAAAGCAGAAATCAGCGCAAGGAATGTGAGGTTTTCTCCGAGAATTGGCCATGAGCAGCTTTACCACAGCTAACTTTTGCTGCTTTGTCAACGAGTGGGACTGGTGTCCATATCTGTCAGTAACAACATTGGATTGGTAGATGGTCTGCGCTTAACGATGTTGATTAGACTCCTAGGCGACGTGAACGACTGATCTAGGGGTATCAAATCCTCGTTAATCGTACTCTCCATGTTCGCCAGTTTGTACCAAAAAGGGGAAAGGACATCGAAGCGAAGACTACCGGAACGGAATAGCCGAAGAACCCCTTGAAGCTACGCCTAAACAGAAACCGCCATTAAGATGCACTTTGTCGAGAATTAGACCCTCCGCAGTATCCATAATAATCACAGCCATCTTGTGGAAGCGGATTGCGCATTTGCTAGACTAAAACAATCAAGAAGCTGTCAGCATTGGCTGACCTAGAAACCCGAGTGTTTGGTTTGGGTGGCTACACGGTTCGCACAGCTCCGCCCTGAACGTATGATTCCTTTCTGGGAATAGATAGATTTGGCTCGAGGGTCCTCCCTTCTCAGCCCTTCCGACCGAGACCTCGTGGTTTCTGAATGCTGCTTCAATCGTCAAGAGAGACTACTGATGTGGTGCAGTAGCTAGAAGAGTCGTGTAAGAACAGTACTATGAGACTATAGCTACACCTCGAAAGTAAAACCTCGTATGCTGGCGAATGGTCGGTCGCTCTGATAGTGGTCCAGGCCAATATGAGGCCAACGACTACTTGGTATATTCAAAGTCCGACCACGTATTTGTGAAAGGTTCGAGAGACATTTTGCGAAACGCAGTTTCTCTTCTCTTGAAAGACGGCGGATTCGGTGTTCGCAATATTCCTGCCCGAGTTGCTCATCCCATTGCGCGTATTCGAGTCCAGACTTTCACGAGATTCATCTCCATTCTGAATGTCCAACGTCGACGCTCACGGTAGTAATTTGGTCGATCTACCGCCCTCTAAACTGTTAAGTCCCGTTGCACCTGACCGTCAGCCCCGACTTGCTGGAAAGTTTCGGCACCCCTGGCGAAACCCGACGATAGTGCTGTCTAGTGGTAGTAGTGAGTCGATAGCAGTGACGCTTGTTGTTGCTCTAATCCTTAAATGGGTGCGGCGTACTAAAAGAACTCAGCCGCACGGGTCGCCCGAAGGGTTTAAAAGTAATGATGAATTTCAGTTCTACCGGTATCTCTTACTTTGCAGTACCGCCGTATTTTCAAGCGTAGAATAAGCTTTGAGAATAAGAGCAGTATGTGGAGACTATTGTAGGTACTAACATGGGTCTATAGCCAACTATACCGTGCACAAGCGTTCAAAAGAGGTCAAAGCAGAATGTGGCGGTACTGCAAAGTAAGAGATAACCCCTTTGAATGCGAATATTGTTCAGATGACTTTATCGTGGTGTTGCAGAGTGGCGGGTGAGAGGAAGAGGAGGCTCGAGGGAGGTCCAAAGGCCTCGCTTGAGGGACCCAGGGCACGGACCAGATCATTCCAATTTTAGATATTCTTCCCCTTCGCTCCTTCGAAGCTCAATCGCCATTGTTGCTTCTTGAGCCATAAGATGACGAATTCGCAGGTATTTGCCCAGGTGGCACATTCTAGAAAATTTGCCTGAACGACAGGCTCGCACTAGATCAACCAAGAAACACTCATAACATACGATCTTTGGAGGCTCGAACACTATCGTTTGGTTTCTCACATAAGCTTCCTTCGGAGTGACATTGAAGGTCAACTTTCACGAATTCATACTGGCAAAGTCAGTGATGACTTGAAGAATGCTCTGAAATCAGTTCGACCCTGAAAGGTAGACCTATGTCCCGGAATACGCCTACTAATGTCTGCACATGACAAAAGCTCTAATTGTTCTCTTTTAAAGTCGACTTGGAATGTTACTCGCAAGCTCTACAGGCGTACACGGATTTCCGACTGCAGCCATATCAATTGTTTCCTACGTCTTTTACGATGTATTGGTCGACAATGTTCTCAGCACTGAGTAGGATGTGAATCTGCATTATGCATGAGATTGAAGGAACTTCAACGGATGGGCACTCAGTATGAGCGAGTGAGATCCAAACATAGGATTGATGACTTCCCCTCATCTAGATTGTGTCAATTATGATTCTTAAAATCAGTAAGGTCATATTTCTGTGACTTTGTTAACCGAGGACACCAGTTCTAATATTTGAAAGAGAGGAATAAGCGGCACAGCACAAGTATGAGAACAACATATGCCCGACGTTGAACATCCTAGGAGTCTTACAAATTTGTATATTCCCGTTTCTAAGTAACGTAGCAGAACGGAAGAGTCAAGCTCTATCACTATGAGCAATGAGCCATGACTGGTCCTCGTCGAGAGCGAATTCTTTTGTCGATGTTCGCTCATCCTAGCATTGTATCACATTGGGTGCAGTGCCCTCCATGCAGCGAGTCTTTCGAGTTGCAATTGTATTCCCCGATGTGCAGTCCCGTTGACATTATGCAACCCACAGAAATCTGCCGGTCGGACAATGACATCGCCATGGAATTCGAGATGCTTTCTGGAGGTTGGAGGACGGCGCAAGGGTCTCACAAGCCACCATCTCATCTCGATGAGGGTAAGCTCACAGATCTCTTGGCATGTTTCAGACACAAGGACAGCAACATCGGTATGACGGCGAACGTGCAACCAGTAACTTCCCCAACCTCTTTCCTACAGTTTCCCGCAGATATTTACACCAAGTCAGTATGCATGATCGCGATCAACAGCATCACCTGCTGGTTCGTACCTACGATTTTCAACGATACGAGGTTGGAAGAGGCACGAATAGCCAACAAATCCAAGCGAAGCCCACGGGAAGGGGCTTCGCATAGTGAGGAGTGAGTATGTGGTGTTGCATGAATAGACGGATCAACTCATCTTCCTTTCACATTGTGAACTTTTCACATCTGACGATATTTCGTAACATGGTAGCAAGATCAATCAGGTTCCCTAAACAATTCTTCTGACAGGCAGACTCGAGCAGTATTCCTTTCCTTCACGTAACGTAATGATGGGATCATCTTTGGGAGTATATTTAGAGCGCATTCCCCAGCCTTCAATCCAATATCCAACCACCAGGTCAGAGACAACCAACACTCCTTCTTCAGAGAATCTTGCAAAGTACTTTAAGTTCACGTGTTCCCACAGAAGCAGCTGTAGCCGCACGTCACTGTACTGTACATCAAACTTTGTTATCCCGCCTATATACCCGTTGCACTTGGCCATAATTCAGAATCCAACTTCCAAGCAGCGTTTCTGCTTCTCTCACTACGAGCCGCATTCTCGATCTCGCAGATATTGGATTCCATTCCAAAGAACAGTCCTCATACGTCGGGATTGTCGGACCACCACCTTCAGCAATCTATTTGAAAACACCAACTGCCACAAGCAAAATGGCTTCAATCTCCGTATTCCTCACTCTCGCTGTTAATGTTCTGGGTGTTGCTGTACCACGAGAACCGACAGCATGCACTTTCTCCATGACTGCACCAGGCATCGACGATGGAAATGTGAGACAGGATGCCATTGGGCAACCAAGAATCGGTGGAACTTTCCCTCAAGGCACATATCTCCTCGAGAACGGCACCCTGAAAGATTCTCTCGGACACAAGTGTACCATCTCAGAGAGTACGTCGCAGTTAGAATGTAGCTCTGGATCCTCTGGCACTACAGCTTTCAGCTTCTCGGACGACTTGCACATCAAATACAACAACAAAACGAATTGGCTAGCTTGTCCTGCTGAAGGGCCGGGTTACGACAAAAGTCACAGCATCTTTTGTGACGAGAAGGAAGATACGACTGGTTGCCAGGCCATCGAACTACTCGCTGGAGAATTACCGGCTGGTTGTGCTGAACTAGGCCGCCCAGCAACTACAACAGCAACCCCACAGACAACCGCCACTACAAGCTTACCTACCTTTGAAACGTCAATCGCAGCTTGTCCTAAGAATATTAGCGGTGGAACTTTCGAATTTCCTCACCTCATCATTCCAACATCTCCACAAGCTCCTAATCACGCCTTTGGAAATTCGTACAGAGCGTACATCTCAGCCACAAACACAACTCTCTTCAACTTCGATATGCCTACTGTTGCACCGTATCTTGGGAGTTGCTCACTAGTCTTCCAATTCCCTTTCAAATCTCAACTTGCGTTCCACAACGAGCCAACATTCAAATTCTCCGGTCTCGAGCAAGAGCAGGGCACAAATGGTGGTATCCAATTCGATGAGCTCGACGGTATTGCGGATATGGAGACAACGTTTGCCACAACCCCACCAGTCCTCTCGACATTTGGCAAGACCACAGTTGCTCCAGGAGAGACCTACACAGTCGCGACATTTCCTTGTAACCCTGGAACTGTTCGTACTTTCTCCGCATCAAGCGTGGGTAATGTAGAAGTCAACTTCTTTCAAGACTCTCGCCCTCATGCTATTGGTTTGTATATCGTTCCTTGTGCTTAATCGGTATTTCTTGTATAGGATACAGAACAGGATAGGGTTTCTTTTGTATGGATTTTAAAAAAAAGGCGCTTGGCGGTTTAGCATTGGCAAATGCCGGGACGGTTCGGATGGCAAAGGGAGGCTTGGGTCGGACATAGATGGGAACATACCTAGCATAGTCAAAGTGTCCAATTTCTGTTATCATTCAGATCGAAGCTCGTACTCACAATTTGAATTGCAACAGTCTTACGCGATGAGTTCCTGATAGAGGTTGGCGCTGACAAAGTGACGTCGGCTCTTCCAAGCCGACAAGCAAGCCACATCCAGGAACGAAGCCCCACTTCTCTCTTCCCGACCAATGAAACCAGTTCGGCCTCCGCAATTTACTTTGATCCGCCGCAACGGCCACCGGGCAGATTATCAAGCAATTCGTAAATACACTATCGCATCTCACTGCAGCAAATATCATATCAGATTTCCTCATCGTTTGTACATTATTTCATCACTTGATCTGTATCATGTTAAGCATCTCATTGGACTTGTATCTCAATTGACGGCATTTCATTCTCATTGTGCTATACACGGCCATTACATTCTATTTTAGCAGCTTATTCAAGAGTGTGAAGCTTTGAAGCCAGCAGTGGCGAGCTGAAGTTGCGAGGAAGCCAATTCCAAGAGCAGGCCATCATGGTCACGAGAGAGGATACACCAGCAGCAGGAGAAGGGACTCCTTTACTCCAAGAGCCGCATGCCGATGATGATGTTACGTCTGAGACCTTGACTACATCTCAGTCTGGCGATATCGAGGATGGAGCTGATAAAGCGAACCAATATGTCGGGACTGGACGGGGAATTCTAATCATGTTAAGTGTTTGGGCATTGATCTTTCTTCAAGGTCAGATTTCCACTTCTAGCCTTCAAATCGATAGTGGGACATTGCTGATTGTTTCATATCATAGCTTCGAATATGTCAGGAATAACAACCACGCAAAGTAAAATCGCAGAGGACCTAGACGCCTTTGCATCAGCAAGCTGGTTCACATCCGCATATCTAGTAACCCCCCCCTATCTCACATTCTAGGAGTCCTCACTAACAAACCACAGATAGCAATGAGCAGCATGTCACCCATCTGCGCACGCCTCGCCCAGATTTTCTCCCCACGGAACTGCATCTTCGTATCCTCACTTCTCTTCTCACTCGGCGGAATCGTCACATCTCAAGCCCCAGACCTAGCCACTTTCCTCGCGGGCCGAGCGATCAGTGGTGTAGGCGGCGCCGGGATCTTGACGATTTCGTTTATTTTGGTGTTGGAGTTGTCGGCGAAGAAGAATAGGGGACTGTTGATTGGGCTTGTTAATGCTGGGTTTACATTTGGGGTTTCGCTTGGGGCGGTTATTGCGGGTGCGCTTTTGGATGGTATGGGTTGGGTATGTTACTCCAGTGTCAATGAATTAGGTCTGAACTGAATCACTGATGTTTTAACTACAGAGATTCTTATTCTGGATTCAAAGTCCTCTAGCTGTAATAGCAGGCATCGGAATCTTCGTCAGCATCCCCGCAACCTTCACATCCGGCCAAAAGACCACCACCCATCACTCCATCTCCCAAAAACTCGCACAGATAGACTATCTTGGCGCCTTCCTCCTCGTAAGCCCCCTATTCCCTTATTTACAAAGCTTAAAACTTAAGCTAACCCCCCTAGACTACAACCCTAACCCTCTTCCTCTTCGGCATGTCCTCCCCCCGCATCCTCTGGCTCCCTATTGCCATCTCTCTCATCCTCCTCCCCATCTTCATCCTCGTAGAAACCCGCATCTCAGCCTCCCCTATAATCCCCATCACAGTCCTCAAGTCCCGGGGCGCGCTCCTCTCTTGCGTCGCCCAACTCGGTATCATGGCCTCCCGCTGGATGGTCCTCTTCTACACGCCCGCCTACGCGATGGCGGTACTAGACTGGTCGCCCGCGTCCGCTGGTTCCATCTTGATTCCTACGAATCTGGGTTTCGCGGTGGGTGGGATCTTGGTGGGTTGGTTGCATATTAAACGTGGGGGTTCTTTTTGGCTGTAAGTTCTGCTCTGCTCTCCTCCGCCCGCTTGCTTCGTATATATGTGCTAACGAGAATCAGAGCGTGTATCCTATCCTACGTCCTCTTCGCCCTCTCCCTCTTCACCCTCTCGCTCATCTCCCAACCATCCACGCCCGCACCGCTCTATTTCCTAACCGTCTTTACCAACGGCCTCTTCACAGGCTGCGCATTAAATTACACGCTCGCGCACCTCCTCCATCTCACGCCGCCATCCACGCATTTCATCTCTACCTCCCTCCTAAATACCTTCCGCGGCTTCGCAGGATCGTTCGGGAGTGCGATCGGCGGCGGGCTGTTCGTTAGGGTGTTGAAGCGGAGCTTAGAGGATGGGTTTGAGAAGCAGGGCTTGGAGAGGGGAGATCTGATCAGAAGGTTGCTTGGGAGTCCGGCTTCGGTGAGGGGGTTGATAGGGGTGGAGAGGGAGGTTGCTGTGAGGGGGTATGTGGAGGGGCTGAGAACGCTGTTTTTGATGGGTGTTGGGTTGGCGGCTGTTATGGCGGTTGTGCAGGCTGGGACTGGGTGGAGTGTGCCTGAGGAGGTGGTTAAAGAG
Organism: Chaetoscypha palmicola; assembly: GCA_003988945.1. Classification (NCBI taxonomy): domain Eukaryota; kingdom Fungi; phylum Ascomycota; class Leotiomycetes; order Helotiales; family Helotiaceae; genus Chaetoscypha; species Chaetoscypha palmicola. The sequence continues at coordinate 37,847 of QYAH01000128.1, read as the reverse complement.
CAGGATGGTAGGGGTGAGGGCGAGAGTCTGGTGGGGAATGGGCGGGGTGTTGAGGATGAGGAGTGGGAGGAGGGGATGGAGCAGGGCACTTAAGAGCCTGCTGTCATGCTTTGAGGAATAGATTTTAGTAGAAATGTACTATCCTGAACACTTGCTGTACTATACATTTAGATATTTGATACCTAGGTATAATCAGAGATCATGTGCTCTACCCAACACCAACGCCATCTATGCATCAATATTTTCCAAGCGGGCCAAGAACGGCATTACCGTCGTCAAAACGACAACCACCCTCATTAATCTCGCGCCTTAAACATCATACCAGCAATCGCTGAACTATACGGCCCTCCCTGAATTCCTTCCGGACGATCAATGAATCTGCCATACTCATGTCTATCCACCCCAACACGCTTCCCCCCCTTAACAGGCGTGCCAGCCGGCACGAGAGTCTGCTTCTTTCGATGTTCAAGAATATCAACGTCAATAGTGTTGGTGGACACAAAGTGGAACACCTTAACCTCTTTCTCCTGACCATATCGTCGCGAGCGGCCAATAGCTTGTGCCATCGTATCTTCGAACTTTGATTGCGAGGAGCTGCCGTTTGTGCAGTATGGGGAGATGAAGATGATCCAATTCGCGCGGGTGAGATTGCTGTTATAGATTAGAGCTTGTAAGGGAGTCAGAAAAGAAAAGGGTGATGGCTTACCTTCCAGCGGAGGTTGGATCATCGATGTCCATTAGCAAGGTCTTCACTTCGCCACCAACCTGAGTGCAATGTTGGCCGGTCTTGAGATTTCCCCTTTGGAAGTTACTTAGTGCTGTAGACTGATCTTGAGTTTTGGCGAGATCTAAGTATGAGATCTCTTGGTCGCGGAGAACTTCGATTAATGTATCATGAATGACGTCGAATTGATAGAATATCAGTACTTTGTCGCTAGCAGGGATCTTCTTCAGTAACGTGGCGATCTGATGGAACTTTTGACCAAAGGAGTAGACAGTTGGAATCCTAGCTTTCTCAGCAAGTCTAGACGTCGAGATCGTTTGGCGAGACTCGTATGAAATGCCACAGACGGCGCATAGCCCTGGTCGGACGTTGCTACATGTGTCGCAGACAACATGACCACATTTAGCAATGAGATTGAAGTCCGTAGTTTTCTGATGCCGAGAACAACTCGTGTGCTCGCATCGGTATGACCCAGCTTCCGACGAGCTGGGGGTGATCTTCTTGAAGAATCTAGTGGTGCGATTGTGATCGACAAATTCTGTACACTTGCGGCTGAGCAGACTTGCGGCTGATCGAAGCTCTGACTGGATCTCATACAAATGTTGCAAATTTCCTTTCTTCACCATGCCCCTAGGTTTGAGCGGTAGGTCGGAGTCAAAGTCGGAGTCGGAGGCGGCGTCGTTTTCGCTGTCATTGCCGGGAGTAGCATGAGGACGATAGAATTCAGTCCAATCGCTGGCGTGGTAATTGCTGTAAGCATTATCGATGAGCCTCTTGAGAACTATAGTGTCCTCGGCGTCTCCGTGGATGTTATTATCCAAGCGATCAACTAAATTTGTGAAGTCATGAATAGTGTTCGGGGCGTCTCTAGGCTGCTTGTGTTGCAGCCACTGCGCACAAGGGTTAGTATTTCTAGGTAGAGAAGTCTCTGTTGGGTGTACTTACCACGGCTTTCTTTAGGATACTGCCCATGTCCTTTTTCTTGGTCTCGCTCTCCTCCAGGCGAATGTTGAGGATGTCAAGGCATGCACTTTCGGGGTTCGAGGCATCGACATGGAGTACTCTTGGCTGCGTAGCTCGTACTATCAAAGCTTCCTTTCGATCCTGGCCGGCCCTAAGGAGAAGTTTGAACTGCTGCTCCGAATCACTATTGTTATACTTAGCTCTAGCATTCACTTCTGAGTTGTTAGAGGCAACACGCTGCTCTAACTCCTGATACATGGCCCACTCATAAAGAGGGGGATGTACTAATGAGTAGTATTCGCTGAATTCTATATGCTCAATATCTGCCTCGTCCTATGAAATATTAGCGCTTTCTCTAGCAACTATATGACGAACGACTTACGGTTCTGGCAAACAAGTCAAGAAACTTTTGGCATTTCTGATGCCTGTGTAAGTGCCATCGCTTAGTAGGAACATCGTCATAGGAAAGAAATTGTTCAACACCTATCACAATGTTAATCCTGACCTACGTATATATAACGGGAAGCTTACTAGTAAGATTTCGAGTAGCTTTAGACAAAACATCGCTCTTCATAGAACTATACTCGTCGACTCCAAGGTTGACCCCAAGTAGGTTCGCTGTAATTTTCACCTCTGTGAATGATCCTATCAAAGGGGTACCGGACAAAAGCCAGCGGTTGCGCGATGCCAGGCGAGAGAAGCTATGCTCGAGATCTCCCAAGTAGGTATACTCATCAATGACAGACCGGAAAGGAACGAAAAGCTCAAAGAATGGGAGTGCAGTGTCCGAGGTGAGACGCTTAACCGATGTGAAATAAGCCGTACGATTGTCGGCAACTTTTTTTTTAGTTTTAGTTGCGTTTTTGCTCTCATCATTAGACGCGACCTTTTTGCTGATGTAGGCACTTCCGGTAAATCGCTTCGAGGGGATAGGTGCGATGGTAGATGAAGCCTCTACCAGCCGCTCTGCGTAATCCGCCTTTAGCTTTGCGCTAAAGCCACGTTGGTCATGTAGGAGCGCCTGGTAGTTTTCTCTTGCCTTCTCTATTGTATTCTCCCGCCAAAGACTTTTGGCACGTATGGTTGCTTTATTGTCTATCTCGGCAACACCCGCGAAATATGCTAGCTCAGTATTGTAAGCCTCGTTATCTAACAAAGTCATGCTGACAATGATAAAGTCGGCCTTCTTAAAATCGAGGACCGTGTGTTTTCTGAACTGGGCCATAGACTTTATGAAAAGGACGACAGGGTCTGAGTGGATAAAATTTCCGATTTCAGTTTTCCACTGGTCTAGAAGATGAGAAGAAAGGTATATGATAGTAGCTTTGATGTGAATGCCATTATTCGAGAAGCTTGCAGCATGCTCTAGAGATTGACGCATCTGGGCTTGATGAAGCGCTAGGATGATCACTGTCTTCCCAAAAGCGACATCGAAAGCCATAAGGCCTCCGCGAACAAGAATCTTTCTGCTTGCTCTACCTTCAAGGCGATACCCTAAGGCACGCGTGTGAGTCTCAACAATCTCAGACTCTATAAACGCCTTAGGATTGTTCTCTTGATCTAAACCAAAAGCCAGTGCTCGTAATTGCTCGGGGCGAAGAGGCTTATCGACGTTCCAGTCAGGAGGGCCTGAAGCAGGTTCTTGGTCGGTATTCTTGTGTATAGTAAGCTCAGGGATTTCGGGATCCGGATGCGCGTCGACGTCGGTGACAAGTCTAAACGAGGTCGTCATTTCTTTTCCATAGTCATCCTCGGAGTCTCTGTTCAGACGAGCTGAAGCTCTGTGGACCGCTGCTGCTGGATTGATCATAGCAGAGACCATGACTTTACTATCTCGGGTGATCTTTAAACGGACAGACAGCGGGTCTGGACGAGCTTTAAGTAGACGTTCGTATAGAGTAGATTCCTCCGGGTCCTCGAATGGCATTTGCTTTCCCTTCTTATCAAACGCCCATAGCTTTGTCGGTACAGTTGGTGCACATTCTTGGCACCTCGAGAAGCGCTCCAGACCTGACGCTGACACAGTATGCCAGGAATTGTCTTCCTCGGTATGACCAGGTAATACACGACCTCGTTCGAGAAGCCAGCCAAAATCAGTACTGAAATCAGCGGACATATCTTTGATGATATGTATCAGCCTGTCCTTAGGCCATTCCCGAGTCGTAGCGACAGTAGCTGGAGACGCTCCGTGGCACTCAAAGACGGTCAGCTGACCATGACAGGAGCTCAGATCGACAGGCGACACATCACGAGGTAGCTGATAGTAGTCAACTAGCTCTCTAGGTTGACTTTTGATGGACAAACATTTAAATTCAACCCAGCAACCATCGGTGTATATATCAGTGGTCAGATGTTGAACTTCGCCATCCGTGAATGTCACATCGTTACCGCTGGTGAAAATGTACTGACGAGGCGCTTCTCTCCTTGCTTCTGGTAGTTTGGTCCCCCGACAGAATCGAGCAATAGCTCTACGTTGCTCCTGCTTCTCAAGGCGCCTCTGCTCTTTAGTGAAGACTATCGCATGGTCCGTGTTGTGATTACCCGAACGTAAAGACTGCTCTAAATAAAAGAAGGTTGGGGAGGTCGTACCAATAGTAGCTTTCTTTACGTGCATGCTGTTGAACGGCTGGGCACAATCTGGCTTAGAAACATAAAGTCCTTGGATATCAACTCCATCGAAATATCTCTCATCAAAATCTGGAATATTAACATCAATTTCTGAGAAGTTGAAAGTGTTTGCAAATCCCTGATGAACTAATTGACTTTTGTAGGTGGGCCTCATTTGTCCACCCATCGACAGGTTAACGATAAAATGGCGAACCTGGGGAAGGAATATTTCCCAAGTACCTTGTGTAATGTCGTCGACAGTGGGCAAGGGCACCATTCGAGCGATCGGAAATTGGCGTAGGTGTTTTCCCAGAGGTGTTCCAAGTGGTTCCTCCGTAACATTACAGAAGAGCTGCCAACTCACTTTCTCAGCGATCGTCAAAATCGCCTTCGCAGACGAAGATTCGTAGAACACCTCCCATATATCGGACCGATGGACGTGTTTCATAACAAGAGTAGACCGGAATGCATCCTGCATTTTGTCATTGATCATTTCCCAAATGTCATGATCAATGTCGGTTTGATTATTAACTTTAATATGCGCGAGTTCTGCTATCAAACCCTCTTGTCGATGAAGTGTTAGCGTTTGAGGTAGTGAGGCTCTTAGTAGCGTCTCGAAACTAGCTTGATCTCTTCGCGAAGCAGTGAAGTTGTCGTCTAGCTCATCATAGTCGTGTTTAGGTGCTTTGCCACATGAAGTACAGGTCGTATGCCTACAGTTTCTACATATTTGAAATGTAGTGTTCTTCACAAGCTTAGTGCCTTCGCAATAGCACATACGACGGGTAGTTTCAGCACCAGACAAAGCTTCAGATCGGGAAAGCTTGCGATACGAGGATGGACACTCGGCTTTTGGCTTGAGTAAGTCCTGCCCAATAGTGCTCAGCTGGCGTGCACGTGGCTGGGACTTTTTTGGGCGCTCAGCAAACTCGAAGAGACCATGAAAGATTGAAAGCGCACTGAGGAGACAGGCACCAACAACCGTGGAGGACATCGCATTTCCAGCAAGATTTTGAAGATTCATCTGTGTCAAACGACTTAGATCAAGTTGCTCTACAGGCAGACCTTGATTGATTAAGGCCTCAAGACCGGTAATGCGTCGACCTTGAGTACTTGAGAATGGGAAGCCGGTGGGTGTCTGGCATCCAATAAGGCCTTGCTTAAGAGTGTCCCCCACTCGATAAACATTTTGTGATGCTTCGTGGACACGATCGTAGTAACGATCATCGAACCCTCGACGGATATTACGCAAATGAGAAATGTCAATGACATCCAACACTCTCTCTCCAAGACCTCGAGTGTCTCGGGAGTAGTAGTCAGGTAAAAGTAGCTCGCCGCCGGATTGCCAATTTGTTATTGGGCGTCCTAGACCAAGTCCTAAATCGTGTCGGTAGGTATCATGGCCGATTCGACACTTGTCCCAATCACTCGAAATCCTGTTCTTCTCACCACTATCAGATTTAGAAAGACGGGGATCGTCCGATCGAAGTAACCATTGCTCAATAGGAGTGCTTGCCGGTCGCCCTAAATTCTTGACCATGTCACCCCATTGGCTTAGTTGGGAGTGTATATCGTTCTTCTCCTCACTTGACAATCCCTTTATGTCAACGCAGATCATGTATCCACGCTGGCGCGTGTGTGGAATGTAATAGTCTTTAGTGTCAAGCCTCTTATGAAAGGTAGCGTAGTCAATTTCGTTCAAATAAGAAGCCATTCCCTTAAGAAATTCTCCTTTTGGACTCGTTTTAGACACCCACGGAGCGCCACTAACATTTTCGAGGATTATGATCTTAGGTCGATACACTCGAGCGTAATTGAGCATAGCGAAGAAGGTATCACCAGATTCCCCTCCTGCTTCAATCGATTTCTTTGCGGAATTCAGTGATGAGAAGTCGACGCAGCAAGTGCCAGCAACCAGGAGATCCAAGCCGCCCTCGAGTACAGAATATGCTCCAAATGCGTTTTTCATCGCAAATTTTCCTTCAACTTCGTCCAAAGATTTACCCTCCAAAGCAAAGAGATGTGTAATGTCTTCGAACAGGGATCGTGGCTGGAAATTCGCATTAATATATGCTTGCTTCCACGGAACGAGCTCGGCGCTAAACGCATGATCAATATCAAGCTTTTGATCTGAATCTTCAACCAACTGTCTAATAAAGTCCAAGAAGAGAAGAGGGGACTCCGTGCCCGAGCACATCGTACCGACCTTGAGACTTTGGGAGCCTAACGTTTTGAGAAATTGGTTGAAACCGAGGTCCCTGGCATGCTTCAACATATCCACGGTAGCACCACGAATGCTATTTATCGGTGGCAAAGACTCGTCAATGCCATTACGATATGTGTAATTGTCCACCATTAATTTTCGTTTAGAAGGTTCTGATTCCCGGATTCCTTCGCTCCCGCTCGACTCTGGATCGCTGACTTGGACTGGCGTAGCCTTCCGTTTTGGAGCACTCTCAGCCAGTCCAAGTTGCTTGGGTTTTCCGAGATTGTGTGCTTCATGCCAAGGACTTGTTTGCCGGACTCGATCCGATGACGAGGTACTGGAGACCGATCGATCAGTATCGGACTCTTCGCTGAATGCATCTTCATGAAAATCTTCGTCAACTAGATCTCTCGCTAAATGTTTGGCAGAATAAATCAGTGAGTGCGTTGACGGCGAATTAAAGATTGACTTACGCATGGTCCTTCTTCGCTTTGCCCGAGGGAGAGACGAGTCTAATGATTTCATGTCAGCTTCGAGTATTTATATTTGACTGGTATGATCTTACCATCAGACCGAAGGCGTTTGGTCAAGCTGACGACTTTCGGCGTTCGCGAGATGGTACGCGAAAGCTCATCACTCTCGCTTTCGAATTCAGTCACGCCGTCGCTTGAAGAATCTATGAGTCCAGAGTCGATGGTTCGATAATTAGTATTTTGAGCGGCTTTACGTCGTGGGCGCGACGTCCTACAGTTCTCTATATGACTATTAGCTTATTGTGTTGCGGAGAGTATCATATGATTGTATAACGCTATGTCACTATGCATGGGGGAAGCAGAAGATGGTATTGTATTGGCTCTCGAAAGGTGTGACAGCCTCACTATTCGGGGACCTTTCATTTCGAGGCTAGCGAATTCGAGAAACGAAAATTGGGCTTACCTTTGTTTTCTGCTCTGCTCACGTGTTCCGTTATATCGACAGATGTTCCTGAAGGCAAGTCGTTTGGAACCGAGCGGGGCGTCAATTGAGAGTGAACCTGCCCAATTGGGCTGCGTGTCTTTGTAGGGTCCATAATAACCACAGCAAAATTACTGTGTTCTCGACCCTTCCAGATTGGTGACCTCGGATCAGAGAGAAGTATGCCATTGTTGATTCTCGACCGCGGTTTATAAGAATGGATGCTAGCCTTCCGAGCAGGGGATTTCTTAGGCGCCGCAAATTCGAGGTGGGATGTGTTGACTATTATAGTGGCATCTTCATCTGGCGAATCGGATTGGAACAGCTTGTTAGGCAATGTCAAGAATGAAGAAGGCAACCTCGTCTGAATATTTCTTCGACCGACGTTAGTTACCTCAGATAGCTCGCTGCGATGATATGCAGTCTTGTCGGATGAGCCCTGTGTGGTTCTCTTCCTTTTTCGGCCACTCATACGATTGGTCTGGGAGGTTCCGGTCTCTGGCAATAGTTGGCCAAAGGATTGGCTGGTTTCAAAGAGGCGAGACATATTGAAGGACGTAAGAGCGTGAGGTAGGATTGACTTATTGAGCCTCCGTGTCAACAATCTGGGCCACCACATAAATTAGTCGATCGAAAGCTGATGTTGTTATAACAACCGATTTTTTCCTCCAAGAAGAGCGCAGTGGGGCCAAAGACAAAAGCGAGGGGTTGTTTGGAAGGTGATGTCACTGATGATCTAGTACCATGGAATCTCGAACAAGTAACGTATGGGCGGAAACAATGTTCGGTTGAGAAAAGCGTTATCGAGATACTGCATCAGGTCAGCAAGTGAAACATCAAATTGCTATGTGAATATGCGTCTCAGGTTGAAATTAAAGGCGAAGGAGAGGTTGACAACGAAATGTTGACAGTGAACAGGACAAGGTAAAACCATGCATGTACTGTCGTCCTCTGGGCGAAAGATAAGATTTATGTCGTTATCGTTATAAATCATAGTCCGGTGAGAACTCATAATCAGACAAGGGAAATGTAGATGGATACTTACGACACGGAAATATAGCTCGTTCAAAACTGGTGCGCTGCACAATATGGGAGCTAGAAGGGCTAGCTACGAGCGAACCCCTGAAATCAAGACAATCATCGGCGAGATACTGTTGAGTGATATTAGAAGTTGATCAACTCAAGGACAATAGACAGAAGCCCATGATCGAAAACATGTCAGACCAAGCGCGGCGTGGCGGAACAGAACATCAAGCAGCTCTCGAGGCTGCTTATCATCGACGTACCTGAAAACTTGCCAAAGAGCAATATACGGGCAATTGCTGTTTAGATTTTTGGTAAGACAGTGCTGGGTTTCGGTGGTAAAAGATCAATGATTTGCAGAAGAATATTGAAGTGTAACGTATCCTTCGATTTCGTGTCCGGCGGTTCGCGACTTCTGCCAGGAGACGCGACTTCGGGGAGCCTCGGGCCGTGCCACAATTTAGATTCACGGTACTAGCAGTAGCAGGCACGAGAACCTTGGAACCCGTGGACCCGTGCACTTATGCGGCCTTGGAAATGGGGCACATACTTTTGAGAGTTCAATACTCCGTAAGGAAAAGGAAAACACTATTTGGAAAGCGTAAATCCTTATTGTCAGATTGTGGCGATAAAGATGAGATACCATGCCTCAAAGAGATTTACTTCATAAACTCCAAGGCTACACCTGTGATGTCTCCTTGCCTACTTACACACCTAGCTTACTAATGTGAATAGTTTAAACATGTATGATTGGATCAACTACTAGAAATGAGGAATTTGACATGTTGAAATGTTCTGTCAACTTGCTGCGAGTCCAAGCCAGAGTATTCAAAAGCATAGATTATGTTCATCGATACGTATACTATACACGCCCTTAGCTTAACATAGGCCGAAGTCCTGCCGAGCATATTACCCCTCCTCCCCCCTTGTTCCAGATATACATGCTGTACAACAACTCTTCATCGCTTTTTCAAAGAAGTCCCAAACATGGTAGCCATAAACCCCGAGTCAGTAGACGCCAAAAACACCTTCGAAGATCTCTCCGGCATCAACATCGCCTCCTTCGCAAACCCCTACGACGCTTTAATCTCAGCCTGCGAAAACGACCCAGTAAGACCCTCCAATTGATCCCGAGAAGTATACTGAAAAGTCCTCCCCATATCAAATCAACTCCTAACATTCTACAAGTCGCAAATCCAAGCTCGCTATGCTACACATCGGACGACAAGGAATAGCCAACAGCGAGCTAAACTCCTCTCCCCAGAGTTCGATGGGTTGATATTGGATTCGATATTACAGCGGCTTGAGGATCCGACCATAGAACCGGGTTATGAAGATCCGAGGAACTGTCTTGTCTTTTGGGCAAGGCCTCCGAAGCATATTCGTGTTATGGTAGATAAGATACAGCAAGGATTGAGGGAATTGGCACCGAGTACGTCTTCTAAACTTTTGCTATGGCTTCAAGAAAAGATTTATTCTAACCACTCCCAGATCTCTGGCTAATGCCTCTCGACCGCCTCCACCTCACAGCCCTCGAACTCTGCCATTCCCTCACCGTCCCCGAAACCACCAAAATAACAACCGCCCTCGGCGCCCCAGCCTACACAGCTATGACAGACTACCCACTATCCCACCGCGCGCGCCTAATCAAGCCCACGCTCTCCTACGACGGCGCCGCAATCGCCCTCTCCTTCCTCCCAGCAGCCGGCGAATCCCTCCTCCCAGCATCTTTAATGACCAGCTCCTCGTCCCGGACACGCGAAGACGACAATTACTCGTACCACCACCTACGTCGGGACCTATTCAACCTGGCGCGCGAGGCGGGCGTCGCGGTTGATAGCAGATATGTAGTTCCCAGTAGCCATATTACGGTGGGACGGTTCTTGACGCAGGGAGATCATGATAGTAAGGAGAAGATGGAGGGGTTTATGGGGAAGATTGATGGGTTGAATATGTGGTTGGAAGAGGAGTTCTGGCCGAGGGAAGGGGCGGAGAGGAATGAAGATGCGGAGTGGATTGTGGGGATGGAGAAGGGGTTGGATTTTAGGAAGGGGGCGCTTTGGTATGGTGGTGGGGAGACTATAAGGCTTGGGAAGGGGTTTTAAGAGCTCAGAGAATGGTGGCTAGGAAGAGGTATGCGCTATAGGTAGTTAGTTGTAAAGTGCTCTAGACATTGGTTAGTGGTTTAAACTAGAAAGATCCGGACCTTTATGTAGATGTAGTATTTGAGCACGTATAGATAAATACTGGGCTGCTCCACGCTGGTAAATTCAAAGCCTTGGGAAATATCGTACCCGATCGACTTGCGCGTATATGGTCCCTAAATGAGAATGCATTCGTGGCCATATAGTGAGAATCTTTGATGCTCGAGGGAAAGTACTGCGATTGTGCTGCCGTCAGTGCAAGTTGAAAGTCCAACACGCATGGATCAGACTCTGTTCAAGACGTATTTCGTGTCCTTGCAATTGTGTTGTGCCGGGGCAATTTTGTGGTGCCAATTTGATGTCCCATGAATTCTGGTGGCTTCCCAACATCTCACTTTCGAAGGTTCGTGTCCGCGTTTTTCAAACTGCCCGATATTGCAGAGTCTCACGTCGCCGTCCTTCGATCTGAATCACATGGTTGCACGAGGTTCGGGGTATAATCAGCGAATTTTGCTATGTTTCTTTGGCGATTCAGAATAGGTTACATAGAACACCCGTCTATGCTATTCCGCCATTCCAATCACGCAGAATCCCCTGTGCCACGCCATGCCCATATGAAGAGAAGAGTCATCGCATAACATTTAGAAAACAAGTGCAGCACCCTTGGTCTTCTTGTCACCACTGTAATTCCGTTAGCCCGAACCCTCGTCCATATCATGTACACAGGGAACAGTGAATGCCCCGAGTCCAAAGATGGAGAAACATACCCAAGTTCGAAATGCTTGCATCGCTTCAACGCCAATTGTGCCTTCGTCTTGCAGGATGTGCACTCCAATCTTAACACGACCTTCTTCGTTGTCTTTGCCTTCTTGTGGAAAACAGGCTTTGTCTGACCACCATAACCGGATTGTTTACGATCATAACGACGCTTTCCTTGCGCGAAAAGGGATGCCTGGAAAACGTATTCGAGTCAGAATTGGAGGTTCGAGGTTTCGGGAATAGAGCAATTTCTTATTGTACCTTTCCGGCCTTGTATTGCGTCACCTTGTGCTGTGTGTGCTTTCTGCAATCCTTTCCCTTACAGTAGGTGCGTCTGGTCTTGGGTACGTTGACCTGTGAGGGGTATAATGTTAGCCTTCATCCTGATCTTGTTTAATCATTTCCCTCGTCTTTTGATCTCCCAGTCTGCCGAGCCGCCGCAATGTTCGTTCTAGAGCGCGATACGTTTGATTCCATGTTTATCGGCTGCAAAGGGAATGCGAGGGTTTCTGCGCCGTTTTCGATGAAGGTTATCGCGATATTTGTCGTCGATCCGCCTCGCGCCATTTGACCATCGGTACTTCTCCCATCTCCTCCTCCATATGATCGGACAACTCTCAACTGGAAAGGGAAGCTCCTACCATTTTGACTGATTTGTGCCGTTGGTCGTGGAACTCTTTTGTCGTGATAATTCGTCGTTTCGGCGTAGGCGGATTTTCGAGGTTGAATTTGGTTGTGGGATACTCGCTTAGGCTTGGTGGAACCCTTGGAACACTAAAAGCGGGTCACACGTGACTGTTCACGTCTGGGATTTCCTACCTATCAAAGTAGTATAAACCATGAAGTGTTATTCTTCTATCGAAATCATCCTAGGAAGGATTCACTCTAGTACTTGATCTCAGTTGAGTGCTCTTCGTTTACGGCAACTTTCGATTATAGAGACTTATTCAAGCTGGCTACTTACTAGCCTCCATCTCTCTGATCACCAACAGCACTGCCATCTCGTTGCACTTGTACCAGAGACTCATATATCATCGATCACTAACGCTACTTTTATTCGCCAATCTGAAAACACATTTGTAGGTCAGCTGGACGTGAAACTGCTACTTTTTTCCCAATCCCATGTCGACGAAATGTCAACCTCACCGCTGAGGCCGTTCAATAGCAATAGCTCTGGTGATAAATCGAGAGGCAGCACCTGGGCAGCCATCGGCTCGCAAAGTGGTCCGACTTCTTCAACTCCAAATTGGAAATTGGTTCATCCACTGCTCTTTGCGCGAACAGGCTAAAGACCGAGGGCAGGAGCTGCAGTGAGCTTGAAGGACTCTTTTTCTGTGCATCGTCAAATTTTGTCAAAGCGAAAATAGCACAAGTGTGCAATGGAAAGAGAATATCGTTCGGCCTTCGTAAGAACTATCACTTGGAGCCATCCACGATGGCTCTCACACCTGCGAAAACAAACACCAAGCGCTCCCCATCACGATTAGCAAAGGGCCCAAAAACCAAATCTGGGAGAATGAGTTTGGATGAAACATTTCCACTCCGAGCAACTAGCAGCGTTTCTGTGAGTGTTTCATTCTCGAAAAACGCTCCGAAGTCACATACTTCTAGAATTAGTGTTGTGCCAATGCACACGCTTGGTATTTGCATGTGCAGCATGATCAAGATGCTTTGACATGCGCCAGAGGGGCTTCGAAGAGGGAGCCAGGTTGCATGGCCAATCAAGAACTACAAATTCCTGTTAAGACGCGGCAGGGGCTTGCTCCGAGCCTAATCCATCGTCTCGGCTCGTACCTGGGTGGTGACGGAGTGACGGAGTTGCATCTGACGTTCCGTCACAAATGATGGACGTCTTCGTAATAATATAATATAGATTATCCCCCGTTCGTTTTCTAGATGCATCTTACAGCTCAAAGCCGCGCCCTCGCTTGGTTTTTCATTCATATCTGATAAGTGTTAATCTTTTTGGAGTTATTTGATTGTCTCTACAGTTGCATTCATTTGCCTTCCATCATTTATAAGACGCCACCATCTTCCTATCTATACCACCATTGAATCGCTGCCACGATGGCTTCAACTCTCGCACTTACCGCAATTTCTGCCTTGGTCTATTGGATATACTGGAATATATCATGCTTGAGGAAGAATGTTGCGGCCGCGAAACGATCCGGCTTGCCATACATTGTGTCACGTAGGTATCCAAATGCCTCTTCGAACTGCTAGGCTGACCTGATCCCATAGCTGTCGAGACCTATAACATATTCTGGCTTATCACGCAGGCGTTATGGATACCGATAATCAGATTATTCCCACAAAGCTGGTCTAGGGAATGGCTACCGTACGTTACCCTGCAGCCCTGTGTGGAATCCCCTAATCATCTTTAGTTTTGTATTAGTAGACTGGACGTGGAGATTGTTATATGAGCCCATGAAGGAAATTGGGGATCTATTTCTAGTGGCCTCCCCAGGAGGTGTCAACCTCTGGGTTGTGAATGCAGAAGCCGCACATCAAATTACCTCCAGGCGCGAAGCTTTCCCAAAATCGCTCGAATCTTACCGCATACTCGAGATCTTCGGTCGAAACATTATCACGACGGAGGGTGGCGATTGGAAGAAACACAGGAAGATCTCGGCTCCGGGGTTCAACGAGAAGAACAACATAGCTGTGTTCTCCGAATCCTGTCATCAAGCCCAAGGCATGCTTAGGAAATGGTTGGGACCAGACGGCATTGGAAACATAACTTTGACTGAAGTGCCAACGGACACAATGAGGGTTACATTACACATCATTTCTAAGATCGGGTTTGGAGTTGGTCTGCTTTGGCCTGGAGAAGAGCCAGACGAAAGTTCAAGCGCAAAGGAGGCCATGTATAGTAGTAACACGCCTTCGGGAGATCACACCATGAGCTTCGAAGCCTCTTTAGACACGCTCCTTGAGCGAATGTTTCTTGTCCTAATGTTGCCGGAATGGTTACTGAGTAAGTTTAAAGCTTCTTCCGATGACCACTTGCGCTAACGAAATTAGAACGCCTTCCATTCAAAGCTGCTAAACAAGCATATGAATCATTCGTCAATTGGCGCCAGTACATGAATGAACTCCTGGCTCAGAAAATCGCTCAAGCACGTGCTGGCGAAAAGAGCGAGGGTATGGATATCATGGGTTCGCTAGTAAAGAGCTCGTACGGCAAAGGAAAAGAAGCTGGTGGGAAAGCACAAACTGGAGGCGCTTCTCTCTCGGACTCCGAAATTTTAGGCAATGCATTCGTCATGATAGTCGCTGGCCACGAGACTACTGCAAATTCTATACACTTCGCACTCGTGCAATTGGCTATCAACCCCCGGCCTCAGCGACTTGCTCAGAGAGAAGTTTATGGTATATTTGGAGATAAGTCTCCGGAGTCTTGGGACTACGACTCAACCATCAACACTCTTCTCGGCGGTATACTTGGGGCTATTTTGTTCGAAGAGCTTCGGCTAATGCCACCAGTCATCGCTATCCCCAAATCAGTCACCGATGACAAAGATCAGGAAGTTGTTGTTGATGGGAAGAAATATACACTACCGGCTGGAGCGCGCATTGGTTTGAACACTGTGGGACTTGCCAGAAACCCGAAATACTGGCCAAGTCAGCCATCAAAAATCAGCTCTCAAGACCAGGATCTTGATGACTTCAGACCTGAGAGATGGCTCATCAGTTCAGCTGAGAAGCAGGAGTTCGAGAGCGGAACCGAGTTGGACGACAACGATGATGAATTTGGGGGCTTTACTGGTGCGAATTCGAGCGCAAAGTTATTCCACCCCGTTCGAGGTTCTTATCTACCATTCTCCGATGGACCTCGCTCATGTGTGGGACGAAGGCTAGCTCAAGTGAAGATTATGGCCGTTCTGGCAGTCATCTTCCAGAAGTACTCAATCGAGTTAGCAGTGGACGAATGGGCGACAGATGATGAAGTGGCGCAAATGTCACAGACTGAGAAGAGAGAATTATACAAAAAGGCACAAATCAAGGCCAATGCGACCATGAGGAAGTGCACTTCGCTTATCACGCTGAAATTACACCCAGGATATATTCCGGTTCGAGTCGTCAAGAAAGGCGAGGAGCGATTTATCAACATCATAGACTGAAGCTGCGGACAATCAATGTGACAAAGTATAGCAAGGAAGCAAGGCATCGAAGAATCAATCGAAAACTTCTTGTTTTCCGTGTTGCCATGTCGAATCCGCCACAACCCTTCCAGGAAGTTGCGTTCAGCTTCGGCGTGCGCCAATCTTCTGAACCTGCTGCACAACGGCTATCAAGTTGATGTGGCAATTAGTAAGCATATTGTTATCTGGTTCACACCCTTTTCAGCTTTTCAAGGCTTAGGATTAAGCTGCAGATTAATCTGCAAATCATATGCCGACTATCGATCGCCGCTTCCAATTAAATTGGTTGATTACCAGCAGAATCAAAAAGCGCCAAGGCTTTAGTCATCAACGCCCAGCAGCTGGTGGCTCTCAAATTCGAAGACGATATCTAGCTTAGCAGAATGCTGTTCGTTCGGCGAAGTAAGCCGATTAAAGCTCATGTATTCTGTTGCTTGAAAAGGGGCACCACACTCAGCCCCAATGGATTTTCTACCACTATGTAGAAGATTACTTGAAGTATAAAGCGAGCACTTTCGACTGACCTCATGCTCGATTATAGTTGATTACAGCTTTCGCCTTGTGATAGTGCTCTTCCAAGACAATTTGCGAACAGAATTTGCAGTACATTCAACACACCCTAGTGACTTACTACGTTTCAAGTTCGTGGCTCCCCGTTAATCCTTTTTCTTGCAAGCCAGATATTGACCATAACAGGTGGCTATTTTCAGCAAGACGTGATGGTCAAGCTAAAGATCGCAATAGATGAGAACACTCCGCTTGGTGCCGCAGATGCAGACTACACCAGAAGTTTCAAGCAATGGCAGGTCAACTTCACGAACTCACAACGCTTGAACTTGAGTGTTACGACTGAGGAAGAAGATGGCGAAGAAGACGCTCCCATCGCAGATGCGAACGACGAGATTGGAATCATTCAACTGGTTCTGGCTTCAGCACGAAGATTTGAATACGAAGGAGGCGGTGAATATCGCGTGGTCCCAGGAACAGGATTTCCATGCCTAGACGCGCACGAGGATTTTGCGCCCTACTACGACGGCGAATGTAACGCACAGTATCTTCCCGCCGTGGGTGCGACTGCTATTACCTTTAAGTTTCAGGACAATCCATCGACGCCTTTTCCAGAGTATGCGATCAATGCAGGCGCCAAGCATGCTCTCAAGGCCATGAGCTTCTCCGAAAAGTTCCGAATCACTCTCTGGAATCACACCCAGAAGACGGCTATCAAACATTGGGACTGGGACCATACAAGCATGCTGAGCTTTGCAGATGATAAGGCTAAACCTACCCAGGACCAGATCCACGGACCTGCTTGGGAAGTCCCAGTGACCACTGCCACTAGCAACGCTGTAAAAGACGCTCTCAACGGCGAGGTCGTCAACGAAACTGCATTACAAATGTGGATGCCAGGATGGGGACATGATGATAACACATGGGACCCTGAAGTGAATGAAGATGGATGGGATCTTGATGGATGGCATGCGTTACTTGTCGAGATGGAATTCGGCGAAAACGAAGAGATAGCCAAGGAGATGTTTGATTTCAACTATGATGAGGCGATTGAATTTAGAAACGAATCAAACCCAAGCCCGGAAGAGATTCCCCATATCGATCAGGTTCGTGGGAGGAGAGTTTAGAAGTTTGTACATGGTGTAGATAGCGGAATTGAACGTATAAGCCCGGATGATGGAGCTATCTTTCTGTCTGGGAAAATAGGGAGTTGTAGAAAAGTCACTGCAACAGGGCGATCGTGCAAGGCTTCTTCAAATGATCGGCACTAAAAGCCAATCAGCAACGTCGCATCTGAGGCAACGCAATAACCAAGTAGGTATCTAGGTGCTCCGTACAGTACTGTACATGGGGACAGAACGTAGCACAGCCTCATTATGCATCAGCCTCATTCATTTGGCGATCAGCCTCGCAAAAACACTTGCTGAGGACGTCATATAGTCATGATATATTCTTATAATTTTTGAACTTGAGATTGCAAAAAAGATGCTGACCTACAAGCTGGTAGTACTAGGCGACGGGGGAGGGGGCAAGACAACAATGGTTATACAGGTGAAACCTTGAACCGTATCTTCTTATCTTCAATACTCATTCTCTTGCAGCTCTGCCTCAATCAATTTACTGATGCATACGATCCAACGATCGAAGACTCTTACCGGAAACAAGTAACGATCGACGGACAGACTTGCATGCTAGACATACTAGATACTGCCGGTCAAGAAGAGTACACAGCCTTGCGGGAGCAGTGGATTCGGGATGGGGAGTGTTTCATAATCGTATACAGCATAAGCAGTCGGGTCTCATTCCAGAAAGCTCGGGTATTCTTCAAGCAACTTCAAAGAGTAAAAGATTTCGACATATCTCCCATGGGTCATGCGTCCCGGTTACCGATCTGTCTTGTCGGTAACAAATGTGATCGGGCCCAAGAACGGGAAGTATCCATACAAGAAGGACTTGGATTGGGCAGGGAGTTCAATTGCGAGTTCCTAGAGGTGTCTGCAAAGAATTGTATTAATATCGAAAAGGCCTTCTACGATGTAGTTCGCCAAGCCCGGAGACAGAAAGGACGCGATCAGTCCACGAGTGCACTTAGAGGATCTTATTACCAAATCAACAGGCCTAGCACCAGGAATTGGTTCCGGAGAAGCATATCCATTTCACCATTAGAAGGAAGTACAGAAGCCGGCCGAATTCGCCTGACAGTTTCTCTCGTCAATGCAGCAAAGTCGAACCACGAGCAAGAAGTGCTGGCATTCTTCAAAGCAGGAGCGAATATCGATGGCCAGCCAGGATCAGATGGAGCCGCAATACATGCTGCTTCAGCGTCTGGATTTGCGAACATTGTCAACATCCTTCTCAAAAAAGGAGCTGCAATTAATGCTAAAGGACCCTCCGGTACCTGCCCGCTTCAAATCGCAGCTGCAGAAGGCCATCTATCTGTGGTGAAATTACTGTTGCACAAGAAAGCTCAAATTGACCAGACTAGCGAACTGCATGGAACAGCTCTTTCTGCTGCATCGTCCAGAGGTAGACATAATGTTGTCTGTTATTTGCTCAAGAGAGGAGCCAATGTCAACGTTGTCGGAGGCCCTTATGGCAATGCTCTCCAAGCTGCGGCTTGGGTAGGCAAAGCTCCTACAGTCGAAGCCTTACTTGGAGCTGGAGCTGATATCAATGCAAGGGGAAGTGGCGATTGTACAGCTCTACAAATTGCAGCCTTTGCAGGTCATGCTAGCGTCATACGTAGCCTTCTCAGGCTCGGCGGTGCTATCAATATCAATACCCCACGTGGAAAGTATGGGACCGCACTTCAAGCTGCGGATGACCAAGGCCACTTTGACGCTGTCATGGCTCTCATTGAGGGTGGTGCTAAGAAGAATTCCGATGCTCAAGACTTCGACTTCGGGTTTTCGACGCCATCTCCAAGCCCCCTAATAGGTGTCGTTGAGCAAGTCACAGCGGCCGATGATGAGCTTGAAACCGCTCATGCCATTTCATCGCCGGCCACCGCAAACGAGCAATTCCTCGGTACCAGTACTTCGAAGCTGAGTACTTCCTCATCTCCCGGACAAAACACTCGATCGGGTCAAGACCCTCAAATCAGTCCCATCGGGTTTTCCCACATCTCCAATCCGGATAATGCAATTGTCGAGTAAGCAACACACCACGAAATCTCTTTATGCAAATTTTTCAGACACTGACACCAAGCATAGTATTGTCTTCGTCCACGGCCTGCAAGGCCACCCAAAAAACACATGGACACACCGACATCCGCGAGCCAAACCACGTTTTTTCCGTTCATCATCATCAGGGAATAACACCTTCGAGAAAGCCGGTGTTTTCTGGCCTTACGAAATTCTCGCTCAAGACGAAGCATTCTCTAAAGCGAGAATACTCACTTGGGGGTATGACAGCAAGGTCATTTCTGAATTCTTTGGGACGAGTGATCAGCAGAACATTTCACAGCATGGAAACGATCTGATGATTGCATTGCAACAAGAACGTAAACATAATGTAAGTGGGTGATCTATTCATGAGTCTGCTTCTCCTACTGTGGTAACAATTAGCATGGTCATCTCGATTACTTTGCGTCTGGGATTTCGTAAGTAGATGATGTAACCTCGCTTTTTCGCCTCATTAGACTCAACAGTGACGATTCCAATTAAAGGCAACTTTTAGACTTCCGCCAACTACTTTGCATTTCCTTGGGCTAGTAATAAGCCTTAGAGACATGTTTCGAGCTTAGTGAGAAGCCGGAATAACGGGTTGCGAGGTTAAACTAGTAGTCTCATTCAAAGGGTCACGTTAATCGAGGAATCGGTCCCAACTGACTGGAATAGCCGACCCGCCCTCTTATATTCGTAGCACACAGTCTAGGAGGAATATTAGTCAAGGTGGTACGAAATTAATCGTCTCTCCCTCAGAGCTCAAATTCTAATAAGACACAGGCACTAGACAGTTCCAACCGATCGATACAC
Source organism: Chaetoscypha palmicola (assembly GCA_003988945.1). Classification (NCBI taxonomy): domain Eukaryota; kingdom Fungi; phylum Ascomycota; class Leotiomycetes; order Helotiales; family Helotiaceae; genus Chaetoscypha; species Chaetoscypha palmicola. The sequence goes on along the minus strand of QYAH01000128.1, from coordinate 17,838 downwards.
CAACCTCAATACCTACCTATATACACTTCCACCAAGGCAATCATATTTCTCGGTACACCGCACAGTGGAAGCACATCAACAAGCTGGGGGCTTCTTGCTACCAATCTCACCAAGTTCGCCTTGCAAAGTCCCTCGGAAAGAATCCTTAAGGGGCTAAACCCCAATAGTGAACTTCTTGAGAACTTACGCAAGGTCTTCCTACAGATGTTGGAAGATAACAAATTCAAGATTCATTCATTCTTTGAGACCAAACCCATGTTAGGGGTGTATGGACTTAGCGATCGAGTGAGTTATGAGATTGATCGAGGTCATGGAGGTTAATACTGATATTTATACTAGGTTGTACCTTATGAATCTGCCTTTGTGGGACATGCGAGACATGAGATTGTTCGAGGTATCAATGGCAATCATTCTGAGATTTCTAAGTTTAGTGATGCCTTAGATCCGGGGTACAGAGCCGTGCATGGTGCTCTTGAGGATTATATATTGGCATTGAAGGAGGACATAAGATGAAAGCCAATTTCCAGAGTACCTCAATAGCAATTCCAAAGCCCTAAGTGTTATGAAATGATGAAAGGGTTTCAAAAACTTGTTCATCTGTCTATATTGCTCGTCATGTTTAGATGGATAGATCTATGTTTACCCAAATTGCTTGCTTCAGCCAATTAGGTCGTTGTGTGTAGTTCCGTCCCAACTCCCCTTTAAGCGTTAGCGCACTCGCGCCTGCCCCCAGCTTGTTTACTTCACCCTCCAGCCACCTCAGTTTCCCGACATCCCCCACATATCTTCAGAACAGTACAGCCTTGGAAGACCACAACCACATTCTTGCTATCCGCCAATATTTACAACATACTTCTGAGCACGTCCCTTCCAGTCGCATTATCGTAGGCTGCACATTCCATTCATCACCATGTCGGGCGCATCAAGCTGGCTGCAGAAAATGCGAAAGGCGGAGCTATTAGAGTTATGCGACTCGGTCCGATTTACAGAGTGAGAATAACCACGCGCTGCAATATTGCACGTATTGGGTATACAGTCTGACTTATTTTTAGATACGATGGTATGAAGAAGACGGAGATTGAGGTTGCGCTCGACGACTATCTCACCGACAATGCTTCTGAGTTCTCGGGGGACTCTCGACTCGAACCATTCTACAGAACGCGAGGGCGCGCCAACCATTCTCCAGTCAAGAAGGAAGCTCCCTCTATCATGCCAGACGTTGCGGATAAGGCAAAGGCTGTAAGACGCAGAGTTACAAAGGCTGCAGAGGAATTGGTGGCGACGTGAGTCTTACGCGCCTCGAATCGCGTCAACATGCGACATTGGAGCTCGACTAATAGGTAGCAGTGATGAGTCTGAAGTCGAGCCAGCTACGACTCGCGCGCGTTCCGCTTTGACAAGAACACCAGCTCGATCATCGGCTCTGTCGAATTTGTCTTTCGCATCGAATGTGCCTCTTCCACCCTCACCAGCTGTTGTTGCGGACGCGATCGACCGCCGGACTGCTGTCTTGCGATCGAAGGTATCACAAGCATATGAGGACTCAGGAATCATCGAGAAGACTCAAAAAACGCGCGACAGCCTTTCGTCCCTCGTTGCGATGCATGTTTTGATCACCGCCTTCGAGCTATATAACTTACGATCTGAACTCCTGCCAAACAGATACGCCTTCACGGTGCCAGAATACCCGATCATTCACAACATGGAATACAAAATCTTCTTCCCTGATCTCTTCTTCCTATTGACTAGCTCGTTCTGGGGTCCGGCTACGTTATGGATGATCACCAGCGTCTTTGTTCCACTCAGCACATCTTACTTCTTCAATCTCACCAGTAAACCAAGATCGCGTAATAGCCATGCTCAGCAATACAACTACACTTGCGACCCTTTGACTTTCAACATTGTGAAAGCTTTGTTGATGTTTGTCATTTACGGCCAAGACTACACATTCGGTGGCTGGGTTGACCTCGAGTATGTTGCTCGAATCAACTCTGCACTTTATGGTGGCTGGAAGGGACCTATGGTTGGATCAGGTATCGGCGCTTTACTCGCCGTATACGAAGCTATCATCAAGAAATAAGTTGTTCTCTCGATTCTCAAAAGCCCAAGTTCACATGTGTCGACCAGAGCAAACGAAGATGAAACTTGTATGAGATCGTGGAAAGCTTTTTTGTCATTGAAAGAGACGGGAAGTGTTGGATATACACGTGGGAGAGATCAAGATTCGCGTTTTTCATGTCGAAAACCACACCTCCATATTCGCTTTTTTCGCGATCGTGCTAGCACGATGATCTCATTACGGGGGTCATGGGAAAGGCGTTGGGGGCAGGCGTTTTCCTTTCGAAGCTGTGATTAGGGGATACCTGCTTTTTTTCCTCTGCCCCTTCGACTTGGACTGTTGTGGGGCTTGGTTGCTTTTTGTTTAATATTATTGTTTGGACTGGACGTGTTTGACGTGTACATGACAAGGTGTGGGATGGATGGGTGGGCTTATCATAGGAGTGGACTGGGGTTTGGACTGTTCTACATAGTTGAATAAGCAAGATGATGTTTTCATGATATATTTCGGGTTTGAGGATTAGTATGAGAGGAAACTTTAGTTGTGAAATTTGTGTCATTCCAAGGTGGATTTGTAACTCACCTCGACCAATAGCTAACGTCAATAAGCTTTCCGTCCTTGTAAATCGAAGGTCGCAAATAACTTCATTAGCTTATCGGAATCTATTGCAGAAAAGAACTTTTGATCTGCGTCGATTTGAAACCCATTAAAGAAGGAAACACCTTGAGGATCAGGTCGTCGGCGAAGAGTGAAGTGGCCCTCATTGTACAGCTACCACTTTCCTCCTCTGTACTACAATTTGGTCTATAGCCCATTCGGACTCATACGGAAGTGAAGCTACCTTTGAGCCTGAGGAATTCGAGGTTCGGTAGCAGATAGGAATCGGTAGTAACTCACTCACGTGTGGTAATCCCCTGACTTGGCCAAACTCTGCCTAAAACTCGAGAGTCAATTCTCTTCGTGATGGCGCCGGAGGAGCTTCCTCCTCTCTCCTCTCCTTCTTCTAAGGTCCTTTTGGGTGACCGTGGCGTGGAGATGCCAGTGAAGCACATCTGGAGATTACTCGTCAGCGTTGTATTAAATCTGGTCTTGTCTTTTTCTTGGCTAGGTAGCTTTGTGGGATATGTTCGCGGATGAGGGGAAAGTTGTTCTGGGGTGTTAGTATGATTGCTCTGGATCTTGAATCTTAATGGGGTCTTGTTGTCAACAACGATTGAGTGGGGAGTAGATACTGGTCCATTTCACTGCTTAAGAGTAATAAAATACAGGGTATGAAAAATGTCAGAGAAAGCGCAGTTACTACTTTTGTCAAGTGGGTCGCTTCTGAGACGAGATTTGGAGGATCAAGAGGATTACTAGCATGAAGGGTTTGGTTCAGTTCAGTGCATATCTTTGGTAGAAAAGACTGCTGTGCGAAAACCTGGGATATAGGAAGTGATTTGTATTCGTTGATAAGTTACTGCCGATTCCCAAGTCATCACCGAAACCACTACTTCCGCCAATCATTCAAACCACGGACCTGCCTATCTGTTTACACTTCCTCAACTTAGCAAATTCTCTAAAAGTTGATGACAGAGCAGAGAAATAACTACCTGATTATTCAAATCTCAAGCCCACTCTGCCCGTGAGGAGCTGGTGGTGATTGGTAAATGCTGTTTAATCGTCCAAGAACTCAGATTCCTCCCATCAGTTTTATGCCCTTTCATCCTCTCACAGCACTTATTACCACATCCTCAAATTTTCCTGAAGATACCCCATCTTCCAATGTCTCCTCGTCATTTCAACACATCTTTCTCAATCATAGCAGTTACCGCCTTCAAGCCCCTCAAACGCGAGTAAAAGGAAACGAGCAGCAAGAGAGATGGACATGACAGCTGCAAGAATTGTGTGGATCGTGAGCCCTCGTTACAATCCCTATGCAAAGAGACACCCGTATCTCAAAAGCAAGCCACGAGGCCGATTTGAGACCCTTCATCCCCATCTTCAATACCTTTTGCTGGCGTACCTTTCCCAATTTCAGTCGACGCCAACCTTTCGTTGCCTGCTTTGGCCATCGTCAACGTCGACCCTGTTTCAGCGGTTGACAGTCCATTCTTGTAGTCGTCTGAGACTCCACGTGCTGAGGATTTTGTTGAACCTTCGTGAGTATTTTCGTCAAGTCATCACCTTCTCCTGATTAAGCGAGCTTCCAGACACCGCTTCAATGTTGAACCTGCGATAGGGGAATTACTACCGATTCGCATGTGTCACCGAAACCCAGACATGCATGTGTTCCGTGGTAGTCGCGAATCATAGTATTCGCGAGTATCAGGGGTATCTCAGATACGATATATAGCCTGGTCACATTATACATGACCCTTACTATCATCCTCCCTCAAACCATCCTCAACACACCCTCTTAATCCTCCTTCGCCTGTCCCTCCTGCCTCACTCCACTTCGATAACAAAGTCGAAAAGAGATCACGTAATGCGTCCTCAAGCCGTGCCATGCAATCTCCTCTAGCCTAAACATACAAAACAAAACACTTCCCACTCTCCTTAGACGAATTATTACTGAAGACTAGTATATCGAACCTGAAAGTAAAAGCAAAAGAGAAGATTTGCTGCCGAATATAAAATCGCTACCGATTATTAATATTTAGTACTTCCCGTATATTTACACTCCGGTTTCTATTTATTTATAAAAGACTGACATTAATTAAACTACCCGGCCATACTATACCCGATCCTTTACTATTATACTCTACTTCCCCCACCTATCCTCCTATTTGTTTCCTTCACTCCACCTCTTACTATCCCCGAACCCCTCTCTAACCTCCCTCCCGCCCTTTAAAGCCCCCATCCCCTCCTCTCCTCCTCCCATTCAACAGACTTTCTCAACAAGCACACGCATCTTCGTCGCTGCCGTAGCTCTCCTCTTCCTTACCTCAAAAACTAAACTCCCACTTTCCCTAACCACCTTAGCAAAAGATATACACGTTCCTAAATTAATCTCCCGCAACATCCAACTCGAAAGTGAAAGCGAAGAAATAAGAGGATTTACTACCGAATAGAAAACTACTACCGATATCCTACCCTCGCTCCGGGCAATTACGTGGGAAATATTTCCATGATGTACGTCAATACTCTTACTTTCTCTACTACGCTATCAGGAAGGTAAGCACTCCGCCAGCTACGAGATCAGATCCGTAAATTCCTCTCACAAACAGGACGGTCTTGGACTTCTCGGTTTACATTCCGATACCATACAGGACTTCTTCAGAAGGGTTTTTTAAGCAAAATAGTCCTGATCCGATCGTATTCAAGACAAAGGAACTTTGAGACTCGACATCGAATGTGTATGCAAGAGCGGTGTCAATTTCAATTTTCTTGCTTTCCAAAAAACCATCTATAAGATAATACAAAACCCAGTTACCATTAACACACGCTGGCTATACACCAAGTCGTCACCACCCTAGCCAATCCAAGTAACCCCGAAAGCCATATAACGTTCTATCTCTTACAGCACTTGTTCTCTATTGAGGAGGGACATCGATATTCTGATACTTCTCAGCTCTCTGAACAGCGCCAAACCGCTTATTACCCTGATCGAAGATCTAAACTCGTCAGCAAAATAAGCAAGAGCTGCAAGAAAGTACTTACGGCATAAACGCCCTTTAAGAAAGTGCTTCCAAGGATATCAAAAGGCAAATCGCCTCTTGATTGGATACCACCATATATGGCACCGCTCTGGGTGGAAGCGAATCCTAAATCTTCTTTTTGGATAGTGAATTGGTTATCTCCGACGGCGACGGTCACCTCAGGGAGGTCTTCGATGCCGGTGTCTGCTGGATAGACCCAGCCCATTTCGTTTTCGTCGTATGATGCACCAGGGATGATATCGTAGATTGCCTGGCAGACGTCGTCAGAGACGAGTGCTAATGTGGTTCCGGTGTCAGCGATAGCGGTGTTTGTAGACGCCGTTACAGCTTTGCCATTGATGACTGTTTTGGTAGATCGGAATGACCAAAATCCTTGGCTGTTGTTAATAGGCGTCCATGCAATTTCCTGACCAGAAGCAGTGACAGTATCCTGATCGATGAAGCCAAATGTGTAAAAGCCTTCGCCCTTGTCGGGCTCATTGGCATCGCGCCAGCTACCAAGTTTAGCAGTAAAGAGCTCAGCAGATGCTGGAATATCCTCCTGTAGGATCATATTCTCCACTGGTGTTTTGACTGGAGCTGGTGTGACAGTGTTGATGGCGCCGAATGCGAGTCCGAGAAGTCCATCGCCAATTCCTTGTTGAAATTGGGCAGATAGCTGCTTTGCAAGTTCAATTCCTTGGTTCTTGATAGTAAGCCCACCAATTGTAACATGATCGTATCCAACTGAGCCGGATGCGGAAGAGTTGTCCCCGTATGAGATCTTCCACGAAGAACTATTAGCCGCCTTGTACGTCGACGATTTTGTAGGGTCATATACGGCATGGCCAGCGGTAGATTGAATAGCAGTTGGAAGCTGCGTAGACCAGACCTGTATGTTCGGTTAGGAAATATCACTCAGCGATGATATGCAAAGTAACTCACCCATAGATCCGCAGATCCAGTATCGAAGTCTAGCTTGAGCGTCTGAGGCGGAGTACCAATTTGGACCTCACAGAGATAAAGGGAATCATTTTGAATATCCTCTGCAGGCACATGCGAGCTTTGAGAGTCTTCAGTATCTCCTCCGTATCCTCCGGATGGAGGGGTGGCCTTTGACTGTCTCTTGTGTAAAATATGGCTAGTTGTGGACTTGTTGCCGTGCTTCACTACTTGGAAATATGGTCCAGGACTGGTGGGCTCAAAACCCCACTTGCTAAGGAGGTAGGTATATGATTTAATGCCAGATTTCTTGTAGTTCTTGTTGGTGGTGATATTGATCTTCTGCAGTCCTTTGAGAGCGGTAGACATGATGTGTTGAAGAGGAATTCGTTGTCAGTGCTTTTAGGAGAGTAGGTTATCTCTTTATTTGTGAAATGGTTCAATGGATGGTAATCAAGGACGAATTTAGGTTGCGATAAAGTACGAGGACACTCGAGGAGGTTGAGGGGGAGATAAAGATGCTGATGTTGTGATGAAAAAGATAGAGTTGCGGGAGGGAGAAAAACCACTTATCTATGTTTTGGGTAGCTCTGAGAAAGAGCAAGTTCTGTCCCCGGTGGAGTGGGAAGTCACCACCAGGACAAGTGAAGATAGCTCTCGGTGAACACACACCAGTCGTTGAGCAAAGACTGGATTTGTTCCTGCAGGTGAGGCTCGAGGGGGCGTCATCGCCTCTTCCGCAGCCAAGTAAAGCTTGTTAATACTGGGGTTCACTCGAGGTGGAGTCAAGATATCGGTGTTGTGCATGAAAATAGATACTGGAAATCCCTTGATCATGGGATGGATAGGTTGGCATTCGCAGCTCCACAAAACGCAGGATGGTCGACATGGACCCAGGATAAGAAGGCAATATAAATGACAATGTTAGCTACATGCTAGGTCTTATGGCAGCAGTGATATGAAACCATAGATTCTGTGCCAAGGAAGAGTGACAATCGAAGGTGCTTTCAAGTGCCGTGCTAAAAAAGCAATGATGTTGTTCATGGGCGGGCGGAGGGGTGACGGAAGCATCGATCGCGATGAAGCAAGGCAAGCTTTGGTTGACAGGGGCTCAGGGGTTATCCGAAGTCGATATCGACGAGCTTGCGCTTCCATCCCACACTTCCTCGTGGCTATGCAACGCAACGTAGCACACAACATCCTCGAAACAGCCTCACTTGGACTTGTAAATGTGACATAATATAATAGAGGCTCTACGTGTGTATAGCAGATATGCCTTATCGCTCTTTCAGTAAAATTGTTCTGCCTTGAAGTCACTCGACTGAAGGTTGTCAAGCTACTGCCACAGGACTCCCTTTGAAACAAGTCGGCTATGTATACTCAATCATGTATGGATACACCTTAAACATAACCTCCACAGATTCGTGTACACCAACACCACACTAGAGTTCTGAAAAGCATGCAAGTATTCCAAGGTTTCCAGGTTTCCTCAGTATCGACGAGTGGGCTAGATGAACGACTAGCCTGGCCTATCGCGGGCTTTCCGCATCTCATATCACCACGTATGAGCTAGAGCCGGAACAACCCTCCGTCTATCGATCGAGTACCTGGGCGGTAGGGTAGAAGACTTGTATCTTCGAAGTACGAAGTAGGCTACGTGGAATATACCCGAGCTAGGAGGTTTTCTGGTGTTACAGATTTAGCACCGGAGATACACTAAAGCACAAGCACCTTCGCGGCATTGCAAGTTAGGGCACAACGAGGATTGCGAAGAAGACAGACAAATGCGACGGTGCAGAATGTCTTCAACGTTCATCACTATTGGATCAGGCGAAGTTTATTCAAGCTATGTGCAACCAACAGCAACAGCACCTGCGGAGCGTCGTACATTAATCTTATCTCCGAAGATTGATGCCATCCAGGACTCTCGTGTCGTTGCGAACGAAGATACGTCAAAAACAACTCGATGTTGATCACACAATTCAAGTAATTCTGTAATGGTACACAATTTACATTTCATATGGGAGAGGGCTGAAAAACACAAACGCCAAAATGCCAACCCAAACTCCTTCGCTTCCAGAATATGTGTTTGTACAAAGGCAGTTTTGCCAATGAATGTGCTTATCCACGTAATCTGTCGTTTGCAATCCACGCGTATAGAAACAGTCCCATTCAAGATACAGGCCCTCCGACGTATCGCCTTTCGTGCCCCTCCTACGCTCCAGTGTCGGGGTTGGATACCAGAGCTCGATCCTGTCGCATTCCCTCCAGTACTCCCACCAAGCCTCCTCTTCGCATTCTTTCGAGTACTACCGTCATACCCTCTTTGGCATGGCCCATTTGACTTTCAGTCTTCCGACTAGCGATAGCTTCGATGCTCCGTTGGATGCCATTCTTACTCCAGTTTGCCAGAAACCCTTTCTTCGGCTCTTCTTCTCCCTCAGCAGCTGCTGCTTCGCCTTTTCGCAGAGCTCTAGCCCTTAGCCTATCGCCCAAACGACTTTTGAACATGACCGTGGTTGTGACACCTGTTGTGCCCGTTCCGACGCTGAAATCATCTCCTTCATCAAGCGGAATCTGCCTACGGTATTCCTGCCTCTCGACTACACTCAATATCCCAGTCCAGTCCAAGTTCTTGCTTTCTGTTTTCATCCATCCTTCCTTGACGTCGACCGTACTAGTCTCCAAGACGAAGCTCTCGGACCTCCCACCACTGACATTTCCCAGTACGCTCTTCGGCAGCAACTTCAACACCGCAGTTGGCAGACGTGATGATTTTCGGTGAACTCTCGTCGTCGTAAGACGTCCTTCCTCGTCAATATTGCGCGATATGACATCGGTGGACAGCACGTGTGTGCTAAAGGGATTTGGGTATCGTAGGAAGTATGCGAGGGTGACGGCGGGGAAGGAGTAAGAGTAGTCGTAAGAGGATTCGTAGAATTTGACCATTATGAAGATGTTCGATGCATCTGGATTGTTTGATGATTGTGGTTTGGGTACTAGTGGATCGATTAAGCTGAAGAGGGGAAGTGGTGCGATGATGCAAATATGCTCATGCGAGGAGGTCGTCGAAGCATTATTTGTTCGGCTACGGAACAAACAACCCTTGTCATTCACCACGTCCTTACCCGGAATCTGGGGTAAAAACAATGGCCTTGGCGCCTGGATCACTCGACTTTCCAAGTTTCCATTCTCGATCGCAAGATAATCAGCATCAGAGTAGTATTCGGGTGGAATTCTATGACCGTCTCTTCTCTTCAAAAGTGGTAATCCGCATCTATATCAAGCATTCTTCCGCCAGCCAGCAAATATGGATCGACCGGTCCAGTAGTTGTCAACTTGGAAATTCAACTCTTAGAGTCACGTGTCAGTGATCACCGGCCCGCAATAACCATCCCACCTCGAAAGAACAACAAACAGAATTACCCCTCCAAGAAATCACCAACCTCATAATGGCAGAACCAGACACCACAATACCTCTCCGAACGGCGGCCGATGTGCCGGAAGCTGCAACTACCAAACAAAGTGTCGATCCATGGAACGTCGCTGGAGAAATTGGCGCAGATGGAGTCGCAAAGGCCATCAATTATACTACTCTGATCGAGGAGTTTGGCACAAAGAAGATATTGGCGGAGGATTTGCAGAGGTTCGAGAAGGTTACCGGACATAAGCCACATCGATTTATGCGAAGAGGAATTGTTTTCAGTCATAGGGACTTGAATTTGATTCTGGATCGCCATGAGAGAGGAGAACCATTTTTCTTGTATACTGGGAGAGGACCAAGTAGTGACAGCATGCACATTGGACATACCGTTCCTTTCGAATTCACAAAGTGAGTCAAACTTGATTTTTGGACACACGCTACTCTTTCTCATCTCCCAAAACCTCCTCTTTGGAGCATTGGAATATATGCTGATGAGTCACAAACAGATGGATGCAAGATGTCTTTGATGTACCACTGATTATTATGATGACAGACGACGAGAAATTCATCTTCTCCGAAAAGCGCACAATTGAGGAGGTTATGAGCTACACATCTTCGAATGCAAAAGACATTATCGCTGTCGGATTCGATCCCAAGAAAACGTTCATATTCAGTGACTACGAATATATGGGAGGGGCATTTTATAAAAATGTTACACGAATGTCAAAGATGATCACTTTGAATGTTGCGCGAGCTGTTTTCGGATTTGACGATAGGTAAGGAGATCGATTTTGGTGGAAGGCACTTTGCTAATTTTGCTAGTTCTTGCGTAGGAAAGTTCCATTTCGCAGCTGTTCAAGGCGCGACATCCTTCGCAAACTCATTTCCTCATATTTTCGGCGATGACGATTCGAAAACATCACAAATACCTGCCATGATCCCCTGCGCTATAGATCAAGATCCATACTTCCGCCTCACGCGCGACGTAGCTGCACGTCTACACTACGCAAAGCCATGTCTGATACATTCTCGTTTCCTGGACGCATTACAAGGACCTGGATCGAAAATGAGCGCGTCAGTAGACACTTCTGCTATTTTCATGTACGACGAACCCAACAAGATCAAGAACAAGATCAATAAATACGCATTCTCGGGAGGAAGGGATACAATGGAAGAGCAGCGGCAATTTGGCGGCGACGCCGAGAAGGACGTGGCCTATCAATACTTGACGTTCTTCTTAGAAGACGACGAGGAGCTCGCACAGATCAGAGCCGACTACACATCTGGCAAACTACTAACAGGCGAACTGAAAGCGAAATGCATTGCGCAACTTCAAATCTACGTCAAAGGCTTCCAAGAGCGACGAGCAAAGGTCACCGACGAGGTCGTTGCCGACTTCTTCTCCACCAAGAAACTCGAGTGGGTTGGAAATCCAAATCCAATCAGTGTTGCGAAAGAGGACGACGATGGATCAGCTGCGCCTGCAGATGGAGAGGCGAAATTGACTAAGAATCAATTGAAGAAACTAGAAAAGGAGAAAGTGTTTGCGCAGAGGAAAGCGGAAAAGGAAGCGGCTAAAGCTGCGGCGAAAGGAACTGGTGCTTGATTTAGATATAGATGAAGACAAAAGAACGATACCCCAATACTCAAGCATGCTGCATGCATTGACTGTCTTCACACGTCCCGAGATCTTCCTAATTGAAAGGCATGCTTATATTAGCGCTGGAAGTAAAAATGTTTAGGGAGACTCATCTCTCTCTTCACGCCATTAAAAGCCAAGCACGGTGTTGGAAACATGTTAGCAGCCTCTAACATATCTGAGAACTCAAATCTATCTAATATTACGCTCGGAGAATGGCACTCCTCCGCTTGCAATTCATGTCAGTGCTGAAAAGTAACGCGACCAGGGCGACTTATCTCAGTTAAAGACGTGTACAGTACCCCGCTCTCAGTTTCTGGATTTATCAAAGTGGCAATGCCAGTGAACTACTTTGGACGGAGAAAAGTGAGATTTACTTACATCCAAGATTCAAAAAAAGGCTTTGTGGCCTGAAGCTGTAGTTCCTTAGCTACGAATAGTTTGAGACGGAATGGCAGGTGACTTATCTATCAAATCAAGGTGCTGTGAGCAATGCCATGTCAATCTATTCTGCTTCAGTAGCAAGGTTCTTACTTTCAAGGCGGATGGTGTCAACTTAGGATTTCTAGTGTGGTCAACAGCGACTTCTTCTGAAGAGAGAAGGATGTGACTAACTTGTTATCAGGGAAAGAGGTGACTTGAATGCAGCGCTGTTGTGTCGCTTAGCAGTGTAATTTCGAGGGAATTTGGATAGCTTATACATATATAAGGGGTCTGCATGTTAACTTTATTAGGAGCAAGATGTCAGTAATAGTTATAGGGGAAGTGAGTAAAACTTATCTATATTAATATTGTTTGCCCAGTCCGAAAAGCTAGCTTACGATTTTCGGTTAGCAATGTCATTTCGAGGGGAATGCGTACCTTGTTCAGTTAGAATGGCCTTGAATTCTAAGTTTGTGACATTTCTACGCAAAGAAATTAGGACTTGGGAAGGAAATCCTAGCTGCTGTTAAGGAAGCGTCGCGGCTGCAAAGATCTATCGATTTTCAGTTAGCAAGGATCCACGTGTTAATAAGAGGAGACGGAGGGAAGGAGTTGTTTATGAATATTAGCAAGGAACAATAAAAGGGGGGAGTGAAACTAAGCTGGTTTTGATAAAAGGGGGGAGTGCAAGATGGCTTTGTGTTTCAGTTAGTGATGTTCCATCAGGAGTTGAAAGGGGAGACATAGCTGTTGTTAAGGAAGATTGTTCGATTGGAAATGCTTACCTGTCCTTAGTCAGTAATGATTCACCTCTCGAGAAGAGGAGGTAGAGGAAATGGAGATGACTGGTGATATTAGCAAGTAAATATTAAAGGAGGGGTGATAGGACGTATCTGTGATACCAAAAGTGGTGTGATTGGGAGTAAATAAGAATCTATTAAGGTTAGCAAGATACGATTAAAGGAAACGGGGCCACTTATCTGGCATAAAAATCGACAAAGAAGCCCCAGTACGATGGACATTGTCTGTCGTTTGAAGTTAGCGAGCAACTCATAAAAGAAATGGAGCGACTTATCTGTGTTGTCGAGAGTTCAGTCCAACTCGAGGTGCCTATGCTGTAAGGTTAGCGAAGAAGTAGTAATACGGGAGAGGTGGAACTTAGCTGGTACGATATTTAATACAACACGAAATACCTGTGTTTTTGAGTTAGCGAATGTCACAAGCTAAAGGAAGCAAAAGGGCAAATGAAAACGAAGGGACCTATCTGTTTTTGAGACTTTAGTTTTAATTAAAGCTTCTATGTCTTAAAGTTAGTTACACTTGCGTAAGAGGGATGAATGGGGAACTTAGCTATTTTGGAGATTTGGTGTGAGTGAAAATGCCTATGCGGTAAGGTTAGCAAACATCAAGTAAGAGGGAGAAGGAACGTAGGAAAATGGAACTTAGCTATTTTGGAAACTATACGCAATGGGAAATATCTATGTCGCGAGGTCAGCAAAGTACATGTAAAGAAGGAGCGTAGGAATAGGGAACTTAGCTGGCTTACAAATTCAGTGTAATCAGGAGCGTCTATATCGAAAGGTTAGCAAGGTATAGGCAGGAGGGGAAAAGGACCTGGGAAAGGGGAACTTAGCTGTTCTGGGAATTTAGTACACTTGCAGGTCCCACATCTAGAAGTTAGCGAATAGCACATGTTAAAGCGAAAGGGGAACTTAGCTGTTTTCAGAAAGCAGTGTAAGTGAAACATCTATATTTTAAAGTTAGCATATGACACATCCTCAAGTAGAACGGGCAAGGAAAACGATAAGACCTAGCTGTTTTGAGATTTTAGTGTAACTAAAGCGCCTAAGTGTTAAAGTTAGTAAACGGCATATGTCAAGGTGAAAGGGGGAAGAAAAGAATGGAACTTAGCTAGTTTAAAGGGGGAGTATAATCGAAGCATCTATGTTTTAAAGTTAGCAGGTGAAACGGGGTAATTAAAAGGGGGAAGAAAGGGAATGAAACTTAGCTCTAATGTGGGCTCGGTAAGAATCAGGAACGTCTGTGGCTTGAAGTTAGCAAATGATATATATTAAAGTGAAAGGGGAAAGGAAAGTGTAAACTTAGCTGTAATAACTTTCTATCTATTCGGAAGCGTCTACGTCAAAGGTTAGTAAATAGTCCTTAAACGGGTTAAAAGGGGAGGGAAAGTAGGAGACTTAGCTATTTTGAAAATCTAGTATACTTCGAAGGTCCTATATTACATAGTTAGTAAATGATATATGTGATAGTAAGCGGGAGGGGAAAGGAAATGAGAAGACTTAGCGTTTGTAAAGAAGGAATCTAACGGGGAATGTCTATGTCTTAAAGTTAGTAAATAAACCATGCTAGAGTAAGTAAAGGGGAAAAGAAATCGATACAACTTATCTTCTCCGAGGGTCTTAGTACGATGAAAGCATCCTATATTTCGGTGTTAGCGAGGGGAACATGTCGAAGAAATATTAGGGGGAAGGAAAATAGGGAGACTTAGCTGATGTGAGAGTCCCGGTGAGATGAAAAGTGTCTACTGTATTGTGTCAACGTTAGCGATGAGAGCATGATAGATCAAGGGAAGAGGGGGGAAAGAAATGTCACTTAGCTGTTATAACGTTTTAATCTAGTTCGAAGTGTCTATCCTCAAGTTAGCGAGAGCGACATGTTAAAGGAAAGGAAGAGGGGTAGAAAGAAATGAGACTTAGCTGTTATAGCGATCCAATCTAATCAAGAGCGTCTGTATTTAAACGTTAGCAAACGACACATGTCAAGTCGAGGGGGCGAAGGGGGAAAAGAAGTAGCACTTAGCTGTTTTATGATTTTTGGTATGATGTAAGGGACCTGTCTTAAAGGTTAGTATAAGACTCGAGGACGGGCAGGAATTAGAGTGACTTAGCTAATTTGGTGAAACTTAGTAAAGTTGAAAGTGTCTATTCTTTTGAAGTTAGCATGTGGTACAGTACGGGGGAAACGGGGGGAAAGAAATGAGACTTAGCGATTAAAAGAGTGCCGGTGCGATTTCGAATACCTGCTTCTGAAGTGTTAGTGAAGTACTTATTGAGAAAGGGAAAGTTAGGGAGACTTAGCGGGTAAACAAGTTCCTGGTGCGACTGATAGGGTCTATTCTTACAAAGTTAGCATGTGATACAAAGTAATTCAAAAAGGGAAAAAGAGATGACACTTAGCTATTATGACGATCGAAGTACGGTTTTGAGTTCCTGTTCCTCAAATGTTAGTAAAAAGCATGAGATGTAAGAAGGAATTGGTGAGACTTAGCGGATATAAAGGACTCTAAATACGACCGAAAAAATTCTGTTCTTTCGAAGTTAGCATGTGATACAAAGTAAGTTTGAAGGGGGAAAAGAGATAACACTTAGCTGTTTAAACGATCGAGGTGCGACTTCGAGTTCCTATTTTTCAAATGTTAGCAAAGGACACGGAAACTCAGAAGCAAGGGAGACTTAGCAGATATGATTGATGTTGACACGACTGGGAGCCGCTGAAACTTTTTAAGTTAGCATGTGACGTATGTGAAGCAAGTTGCAAAGGGGAAAGAAATGACTTAGCTGATATAGGCTGCCGTGGGACATGGAGTTTTATATCGAGGACCTGTATGGTGTGTTAGTAAACGGCATGAGAGTTAAAAGGGATTTGGGAGACTTAGCGGATATGAAAAACTCGAACACAGTGGAAACGACTAATGTTGATGAAGTTAGCATATGGCGCATGTGAAGCAAATGGAAGGGGTAATGGAAATAACTTAGCTGATATGAGTTGTTGTGGGACATGTAGTCCTGTTTCAAGTACCTGTTCAAGCGTTAGCAAGTGATATGAGAGTTGGGAGTGATTGGGGAGACTTAGCGGATATAGATAATGTTGAATCGACTAGAAGCGTCTAAACCTTTGAAGTTAGTTTGTGATGCACGTGTAAAGAAGTGAGAATAAGGGAATGATAGGAGACTTAGCTGATATGGGATGCTATGAGATTCGTAGTTTAATATCGAGTGCCTGTTTCCAAAGTGTTAGCAAAAGTCGTAAAGACAGGGAGGAAAGTAGTGAGACTTAGCGGATATGCAGAGGAGAATCTTATGGCGACTAGAAGGGCCTATCAAAGTTAGCATACAACACATGTGAAAAGGAAATTGAAAGGGAGAAAGAAATGATACTAAGCTGATATACGCTGTCATGAAACTAGTAGTCCGAGTTCGAGTACCTATATCGGGAACGTTAGCAAGAACATTAGGAATGGAGAAGGGGAGACTTAGCTGATATAGGCTACCAATCGGACTCCGATTTCGAATGCCTGTTCATAAGTGTTAGCGTAAGCTATATCGAGAATAGGAAATAGGGGAGACTTAGCGGATATGAACAATCTATGCACGGTTGGATCATTGAGTCTGTCGATGTTAGCATGTGCGCATATGAAAAGGGAGTGGAAAGGGGATGAAAGAAATGAAACCTATCTATTACAAGACTCGTAGTCCGTCGGGTTTGATTTCCTATTTATTACATGTTAGCAAGAAACATAGACAAGGGGAGGGGACACTTAGCTGATTTAAAGAGTCCTAATGCGTTCGATCGTGTCTGTTCTTTCAAAGTTAGCATGTGCAGAGGTCAAGGAAGTGGAAAGGGAAAAAGAGATGAAACCTAGCTATTGAGAGTCGTATTTCGTATCGGATCTCCTATCTTAATGGTTAGTAAATGACACACTGAAAGAGGAGGGAGACTTAGCTGGTTTAGAGAATCCTAACACAATCGAGAATGTCTATTTTTCGAAGTTAGCATGTACACATGTCAAGGAAGTTGAAAGGGGGGAAAGAAAAGAGACTTAGCTGCTATGAGACTCGCTGTCCGATTTCGTGTACCTGTTTAAAAGGTTAGCGAGGGCTGCGGAGAATGGGAATTGGTGACACTTAGCTGGTTTAAATAGTCCGAACACGATTAGGAGTATTGGATCTGTGTCTGTTAGCATGTGTATCTATGAAAGAAGTGGAAAGGGGGAAAAGAAACGAAACCTATCTATCTTAAGCCTCGTAGTTCGATGTTGTCTACCTATTTTCAAATGTTAGCAAAGGACACGGAGAACGGGAGTGGGTGAGACTTAGCTGATTAGTGGAATCGCAATACTATGAAAGAGGTCTAATCTACTAAAGTTAGCATGTGCATATGTGAACGGAAGTGGAAACGGGGGAAAGAAATAAGACTTAGTAATTATGAGACGTGCACTCTGATATCTGTTCCGTTATACTCATGAATTCTGGTGTTCATGAATACCATATGGTATTCGTGAGTATAACGTGGTGTTCGTGAATAATATGGCCTTATGAATACCATATGGTACTCATGAGTAACACGGAACATCCTAGCGTAGTACGGAGGACGATAATAATAGCGACGATAAGGGCTTATTTGTATCGGATAATGAGCCTAATATTCCGAATATTTTAGATGAGGTAGCTCTTCAACAACAATTATAACACGAGGAGGAGGTTACCGCTACTATAGAGCTAGCTTCTCAACAAGGCCTATCATCGGAATTATCGTCTGTTCTAGAGGAGTTATAGGAAGTACAACCGTAAGAGAAAGAGGATAGATAACCTTACAATTAATAGGTTTGATGGATTTGATAAACCTGCCGCTAGGCGACGTGGCAGAGATTAGATTAATTGAATAGTTACGCTCTGTGTCTGTGTTGTTACTCTATTAATTAATAGGAATA
>QYAH01000127.1:0-56020 GCA_003988945.1 Chaetoscypha palmicola | reverse complement strand
CTACTAGAGATATTTAGTTAAGTCTATACCCCTTATAGCGAGTTAATACTATAAGACATTTTACTTATAATTTTCACGTTATATAATATATTAGAAATTATCTTAGGAGTAGTTCCCGTGTATAGTAGTAGGCTTTATACCTAACACACTAATCGGAACGTAGAGGACCCTAATTACTATCCCTATAACGCTTACTTAAGTAAAAAAGGATAGGGAGGCCTTAGAGTAATCACTTAAACTTATAGTAGGTAGTAGGGAAAAAGACACGGTAGTAAAATAAACCTCTCTTTAAAGGCGCTAAGTCTTATCCTCGTTATTATTCTTTACGCTCTATAGCTAGGCTATTTAACTATAAAGGATAGTAGCTATAGTACTAACTTAGTATACCCGTTTTAGGTTAAGCCTTTTAGAGACTTCTTACCTTTAGGGTATTAAGGAATAGATTTAATAAAAACACGCCTTCTATAGCTACTAACTTCTCCTAAGAACTTTCTTATATTATCTCGAAGCTTCTAGGCTTATAACCTATTAATATATATAAATATAGAGCGAGGTTTAATAGGTATAGTTGCTTGAATTGTCTAGGTTACTCCTATATAGCCTATATATATATATATGTGGGTGTGATCCTAGGAGAGCCAAGAGCGATAACGGAGAGTGACTGTAGTAAAGGTATTACCTTCAACAATGGACAGTGGACTTAGTGTACCGAGACCGTGCTCGTCTGCATGACGCGGCGGCGGCTGGGGATCTTACATGTCGGACAGGTACTAGATTCGGCTCGTCTTCCTTTTTACTTTTTGTCCTCTAGACGGAATGTGGAGATAGTGCATCTTTATGTTACTCTGAACGCTTTCGCATAAACGTAATTTGCGTTCGGACAGAGCGTCTATCCACTTGTTAAGCGGTGTGACATCTAACAAATGAAAGCGCGTGTACCTATAACCCAGTTGTCTCGCTGAGCATTACTCTGAGATCCTATTGCCATCTATAGTATCCATGAGCTCGCAGACTAACCTCTCCCTGGGAACCAAAGTTGGGGGAGTCCGGCGCACGTGAGACCCTAAACATTGCATTCGGAATGCGGGGGACCTAGACTAGGTATCTCCTCTGGGGTAGCGGGGCAGACGGGAGATTTTCTGTTTTGGGTATTCTTCCCGTCAGACACAGAAGAGTTTTTGTGAGAGGAGAGATTTTGGTAGGCTTCACGTGCGCGGGTGCGGAGGCCGAGGTTTGAGTGGTTGCGAGAGGGGGGTTGTGGGATATGTCGTTTACAGGATTTATCCTTGGGAGTATAACGAGGACTTCGGACGGAGGTACTTAGGTAATCACACTATTAACACAGCGCTACCTACCGAGGGGAGCCATTCCATCGCATTCCTTACCGTAACTCTACAATCAATAGATGACTATAAGTCCTTCCTTCCTATTTTTATCTCAAGGCGGACTTACACCCCGGCGGTGCATGTCCATGTGCGAAATCCTCCACTCGTTTTAGTCTCTCGATCTACGATTTTTCTAATCCGTCCTTTTCCCCGCCATCTCTCCGCATTTTCAGCCCACGATCCCGAGATGCTCCTCCGCTTTTTGTTGTGCGAGGACATGTGTATGCGGAACACGCTCTTTTCGTCTTTTGTTCTCTGACTCTCGTTGATGAGTGCTTGGTTGATTGAATGATTGATGCGAGATAGAGCGGAAAACCTTGAGGGAGGGGGGTTGTGCTATCCACTTTCTTGCTCATGGATAGAGCCGAGATGATGGGGTGAAGGTTGTATGATTGTGGTCTTGATTGCGGGTTTCTGGTGGCAGCGGGAAGGTTGGCTGTGGGGATGTACTACGGACTAAGGGCTAAGTAAGTGTAGAGGATTATAGTTATAGGTTTAGTCGGACGTTTTAAGATCGTGTATTAGGACAAGGTATAGAATCATTCTGCAAAGTGGACGTATCTTTCTTACAAGCTGAGGAATGCTAGACGCGAAGTATTTCCAGATGGATTCGTCATATCTACGCGAGAATATCTCCACGGACTTTTTCGTGGGCGGGGGGAAGAGGACGATATAGTCTCGACATCTCATCGAGGTATCCTAGTTTCCCATGGTAATATTTGAACGTACTTCATGTCGTTAGTAAGTGTTCTGTACGTACGGCTATCTTTAGGCTTGCAAGTTGTAAGAGCAAAAGACTAATTTCCCATGGTAATATTTAAACGTCCTTCACATTCCATTGCCGATCGTTGAAATGGGCGGTAATACCATTCAAACGATGCAATGGTATATTCCTCGGTCTATGTATTGTCTCAGGGGTAGTGTAAAGTCTGCATGATCACTTCAGTAGGATGCCGAATGGGTCGTTTCCTTTAGACTCTTGAGGAAGGGAAGATATTTCACATTCGCTGAGGGATGGGAAGTCGTTATTTGTGTTTATGGTCGTTGGGCGATTCAAAGGATAGGAAATATTGCAACTTTCGTTGGGATGCTTCTTTTAGATCATTCTTTTGTATGGGAACGGTCGTGCGAGGCGTCTCGCTTTGACGATGAGAATGAAGTGTTGCAGCAAGATGAGAACGAGTCTAGGAAGGCTTAATCTCGGGCTAGAAACCTCTTGCAAAGCACGGTGATTTAAAGGTTGTTTTCTGTCTCGTTTATTATGTATTCATATTATCTTCTACTTAGACGAACTTTCTACCTATTCTTGACACCTCTGCAATGTACTGCCAAATTATCATTCCATCCCCTGACAAAAGAAGTAGACTATCCTGCCGTTTCCACCAATTTTGACAACTCCAAACTTTACCACTCTCGCTTGATACACCTTAAGATACCGTAAACACCACACACCAATCTACTCAAACACACAACATCACCACCTCACAACCTCAAACGTCAACCTCCCACCCGAACAGAAGAAAAAAAGGAACCCACCAAAATCCACCCCAAAAACAACAGAAACCCTACAACTCAACAACCAACCTCTCCCCAAACTCCCTAACCGCAGCCGCAACCTCCAAATTCGCCGCCATCTGCGCCAACGTCGCAATCCTCAACTCCCTAGCCTGTCCAATAGCCGTCCCAAGCATCTGAATAATAGCAAGCAGACTCTTCCTCCGCCCTTCATCATCCACCGTATCCGCATACTCGATAACACTCACGAGGTGCATTTGCGCCGTCTGCAGCATCTGGTCGATCATATCGCGCGCTGCTTCGTCGGGGATGGTGGATGCGGCGCCGTCTGCGGAGCCGGGGGGTGTGGGGAGTGCACCGCTGGAGAGGCGGGCGTGTGCTGTGTTGGGGATGGAGGTGGTGGTTCCTGCGATGTCTGAGAGGAGGAGGGAGCCTGCCTGTGAGTAAGGACGGACGATTTGGGAGGGCGTGCGGCTCATGCCTGAGTTTTCGTACGTTGTGAGGTTGCGGGAGGCGGCGCGTGCTGGGAGGGGAGCTGGTGACATTAGGGTGGTTTTCTCGAGGACGGCGCGCAGTTCTTCGAGGTTTTGCGATGTGGGACGGGAGTGGGATTGAGTGCTTTTTCGGGAGGCGATCATGTTTGAGAATTTGGATTTGAGGCCTTTGCTGGCGCGTCGGACGGAGGACATGGTACTGGAGTCTGGGAGGGACTTGCGGTTCGATGTGTATGTTGTGTTGTTGGATTTCTCGAGATGGTTGCCGAGGGAGTGACGGGTTAGTGTACCGGTGCTTGCTTTGTTAGTCAATGTTCGGGTTTCTTTTGCTGCTGCTTCACGGGCGGCGCTTGAAGCAGTTGGACGTGCAAGACGAGAGACGATTGATGGAGGTGCTGGCTGAGGGTCGATGTTGGGAGTCGCTAGAGATGATGAACGTGGTGGGAAGACGCCACCCACTATAGGTACTTTGCTAGCATCTCTAGAGCTCGTGTCTTTGTGTAGTCCTTGCTTGGATTGAGTTCGAACAGGCTTTTCGCCTGATTGAGTACCAATTGTTTGGCCAGGACGACATAGAGATGTCTCTGCCAATCCGAGCTCACCACCACCAATTGTTTTCCTATGTCGGCCTCCAGATTTGGTGTTGATCAATTTGAGGTCTCTAAATAACATATCAGCATACTCAGTAGCAGGAACGTCGTGAAAGCTTACCTGTACGGATCGTCAACGTCACTCCGAGCGGGTAAGTGTTGTCGAGAAGCCTCGCTAAGCAAATCAGCACACAATCAGCAGACAGGGACAACTTCCTCACCTAGACTCGCCCATAATTATCTCTCTGCAGTCCAGCGAATAGCGTACAGTAGGTCCACATTTGTACATCTTGGAACGACGAGCACCATCGTCGAGTAGAATCGGACTCGTAGGAAACTCTTTATACTCCAAATCCTCATCGTCGCTTTCAAGACGTGACATATCTTCTGTAACCGCTGTGATTCGATTAGCTCGAGTCTAAAAAAATGGTTGAGATTAAGAACCACATACCGAGGGTCTTCTCAGCAGTCCCCTTCTTCTGTTCAGCAATGCGAGCCTTACCGTCATTGCTGATTGTGTCGTAACCACGAAGATCGCTTCTGCTATTCTTTGGAGCTGGCTTTCGACCACGAGATACTGGGCTTCCCGTCCCGCTTGTGTGTCTTCTAGGAGCGGCAATACGCGATTTGGGAGTAAATGGGCTGGGAATCTTAGTGGTCTCCCTAGCGTTCTTTTTACCATTACCGGTGGCCACCTCAAGGATAGGCGCTTCGGACAAATGATCAGATGATGTAGCACCGCCAACGTACTCGTTGAGAATGTCATCCGTGGGAGACACGATCTCAGTGGCTTCTTCGATTTTGGTCGGAGTGGTGTTCTCATTGAGAAGCACCTTATTGACGGACTCTTCTGCGGCGGCGGATCTCAGAGAATTCTTCGAAGCATACGGAGTCAACAATGGAAATGGTGTAGCATCATGATTGGTGGCGGATCTCAAGGAGTTTTCTGACGGACGTGGAGTCAACGACGGGTATGGAATAGTGGCTGAGTCTACGTCTGAAGCATCTGTCAAAATATCAGTATCTTGCGGACCAGGCTAGGAGTGAGTGAGCATACCAAACAGACTGCGACCTCTCTCTGGAGAAGCTTCGTTGCGAAGAACAGGTTTGGCTGGTAGCTCCTTGTCGCGTGGAGAAGAAGTGATGATCTTACGGAATGTCAGCTTTGTGAATTGGGACAGCTCCACGCTCTTGATCGACAACGCGTCATGAATGAAGCAGAAGACAATGCTGTGATGGGAAGATTGGTGGGATATTGCTAAACTTACTTTGACAGGAGTGACTGGTCTCTCAATCGAAGATTGCGACGTGTGATGGCTCAACGCCATCATGTCGTTCATACTGTTCAACGACGCTTTAGAAGAAAGAGGATCTTCTTCGCTGATAGGATAAGCACCCGGGAGACCGCTCGACGTATTAATAGCCAAACCCGAGCGAACCTTCTTACAATTCGGAGAGTTCAAAGCACTCGCCATATCGCCAACTTCCTCCTTGCTATCACGCAGTGCCTGACCGCGATTCGTAGACGAGTAAAGCGCCGATAATCCTGATCTGCTTCTATCTGGCCGAAGACCTGGATGCTTGACAAGAGCGTAGTTGTTTACAGCAAGACGCGCGAGGGGGATTCGTGTGTGTTTCTCGCGACGCGGTACAGATCGGACCGTGACGGTTGAGGGGAGGCTTGGGCGCGAGGCGTGGATGTCCGTCAGTGTGGCGATGTGCTTTCGTGTAGTTGGAGAATCAGACATATCTGAATTGAAGGTCTTGATTGGAGCTTCTTCCGGCAATTGTGGTGCCGACTAGAACATGCTCTCGAAATTCTGCTGCAAAAAAGTGTTGAGATGGAAGGGAGTTGGACACGCGAAAATTGACGAGAAGTGAATGCATCCCCTAGACTTCTTGGAAAGAAAACATTTGTAGAATCAAGCTCCTGGCCCAAGCGGCAGTTAGTTGTGGCTTGCAGGTCCTCACCTTCGAAATTTGGGAGTAGCCCGACGGAAAAGGACGCTCATTAGATTCTCGGATCATTCTCCAGCTGTCGAGTTCAGTTTTGTGTAGAAATACTGATATCTCGTCCTGATATTATCTATTGAGTACTACCGTCGAGAGACTTCTATGATTTGATTATTGTCCAGCCGTAATACAATTGCTCAGAGTACCCAAGTGAAGTGTCAAGGGAAGAGTCACGCGTCTGTAGGAACCGTCAGTCAAAATTTCCACATTTTCAAGAGATTCTCTCTATACAGCTTACCTAACTAGCAGGCTACACTGCGTTCTAACATCAAACAGAAACCTGCAAGATGAGCATAACATAATGATACTTCGACAAATGTGGAAGAATAACTACACTTACCTCACAAACTCAAATCCCCATTTGAAAACCTCAGTCTAAGAAATCCTCATACGTAGAGCAATTCCGCTCTCCAAGCCACTAACATGGTTTCTTAGAGCAGATATTTTGTTTCGCACACCCAATTGACACTCCTCATGCTCATCTTCCACAATCAAAAAAGCAAGGATTCCCATAGCCTCTCCTCTTTCAACAGACAACAACACAAACGCTCCTCCTTCACAAATCCGCAGACAACAAAACAAACCGAGGGGCCTATTTCCCAGCCCTGTATCTGATCCAAAGCAAGCAAGCCAGCGCTTACAACTCAGTCATAACAACCAACCCACCAAATCTCCAGAACCAAAAACATGAAATCAACATCTCACGGCTAACGCACGCGACAGTCCTACCAACGGCGCCCACCTCGAACTCACTACACATCTCCGCTTCTCGCACGCATATCAAGAGCCTCGGATCTCCCGGCCCTCTCGGGACAGTCAGGTTCCAACGTCAGGTTTTACGATTCTACCAGGCGTATCTTATCTATAGTGGAGTTAGTATGGTAATTAAGATGGTGGATTCAGGAACCTGGTTTGACCTCGCCGTCGACCCACTTCGCTTCGAACCCTATTTTTACCCTAGTAAATACTAGGATGTTATACGCCCTTATTCCCTACCAAATCTATACTAGAACTCGGGATTTGTGTCATATGTAGAGTTTTGTAGGCGTGCTTTAATTGTACAAACTATAGAGAATTCATAGTGTTGTGGAATTGAATTAATTAAAGTGATGAAGTAATGAATTGATTAGAGCTATTATAGAGGCATTCTACTTAGATCTACAATCTTAATATCGCTATCGCTATCACTACTCTCCCACACTTCTAGGCTATCGAATATATCGTTATTATTATTTAATTGGGTTGTTTACTTCGTAGGTGGATTCTTTACTAACTTGAGTACCTTTTTAGCCTGTCTAACGCTCAATTCAATCTGCTCTTATACGAGTTGTAATATAACAATTGTCGACATTTTAATAGTAATTCGAGAGGCGACGGCGAGGTGTAAACGAGGATATTTAGCAAACAATTTCTCATGAGGGATTACGTGGTTATTCCGCCACGGCAAATAATAGTGGATAATAAATCTCTACTACATTAGCACTACAGTACCCACATAAACGCCCTTTGGGAATAACCTTATATCTACACGATGTGTCCGTAATTAATAGCTCCCCTGATCCCTATACTAATTACTATAGAGCCTTAGGTAATCGCCAAATCAAGCTCACCGCTCAGAAACCTGACGTTAGAACCTGACTGTCCCGAGAGGGTTGGCGGATCTCTATGTACTCAAGTCCCCAGGTAGCCCCCTCAAATCGCACAAAACATCTCACTCCTTAAATCCAGCATATCCTTACTACCTCACGCCCTACTACTATCTCACTATCTCGCAAATCCAACTCCAGCAAGCAAGCAAGCACGGAGCAAAGCCCAACACGCTGTACTGTACTGTGTTATACTATACTGCACAACAACATGATACAGGACAGGATCTCTACCCGCATGCGCCTAAGACGAATGCACGAACGGAGAATTCCAGGCGCCTTCTAATAGGGGACAGTGAGATGGCAACCTAACCACGATGTGCCGTGTATCGTGGAGGCGAAGTGAAGAAGTGAGACGAGATGAGAAGTCGTCGTAATTCGCTCGTACATAATTGGTAAGTCCACCTCGGTAGGCCGGCGCCGTGTCCCCGAGACGAGCTGCGCGAGGTCCGATGTTCATGCCTACTGGGTTTTCATGTTAGTTAAGGCTTCGAGGATAGTCGAAAGATGTAAGGCTGGCAGGTTATGAAAGATCAGGAAGGTAGGAAGGGTTGTAAGGTGTAACAATTAAGTTGAGATGGGATATACGGACGGGGAAGAGAAGAGCAGCACTCAAAGCGTTCCCTATTCAACTACAGTACTCAAATTTAGGTTTGATTTAGATTTTTCATTTTCATTTCATGTTCTTTTCATCGCTAATCTAACCAGCTAATTAGCTTTGATGATGCTATGATAAAACTACCTTGTTCCCTAATTCCCGTTCTAGATGGGTATAATATATGTCTAAGCGAATGTGCCACCCTAAACCCTGCTTCTATATACAGTCCCGTTCACCTGTACAACATAGCACCAAATCCAATCCAATATAGCATCCTCGCTCGCTCGATGAGATAGACGCCCCTTTTCGCCCAACCAAACATCACACACCTACGAACAAATAGACGAAAACTCCCTATCAGTCAACGGCTGCGGGAACACGCCCGCATCCAGCAGCGCAAACGCATCCCACTCATGCGCGCTCTCCGTCTTGAAATTCCAAAAGATCCACCCCTGCGTCATGCCCTCGAACGCCTCCAGCTGCGCCTCGATATACCCCCGGGTGTCCTTCTTAAACTCCTCGCTCCAGTCCGCGATGCGGTTCTTGCCCGCGCAGGACCCGACGTACTCGGAGCCCGGGAACGTGTTGTCGTAGCGGGACCCGAGGCCGTAGCCGTTGAGGGCGGGCGCGCAGTCCGTCATGGCGGCTGTCCATTCGCCTACGATGACCCATTTGTCCGCGTTGGAGGCGTAGGAGGCGACGTTGTTGCAGACGTGTTGTCTGTGTTCCCAGGGTTGCATTTTGATTGTGGAGGTGGAGAAGACTTGGTATTCGTGGTGGTCGACAATTACTGCGGGTTGTTAGTGAAGGAGTGAGGAATTAGGGGAGGGGGAGGTTACCATTTGAAGCGCCGTTGTCTGAGGTCGAGAGGAAGCCATTCCAGGTACTTGGCGGGACGAACCCGTCGTGTAGAACAACAGGCGTATCGCTAACTTTCCGAACCTGCTCATAACCACTTCTATAAAAATTCTTCAGCTCGTCGAAATTGAGTTTCTCAGATAGTGGTTCGTTGAGCAGCTGAATAGAAGATACGACGTCTTGATACTCTGCTTTCGCGTATTTAGTCGAGATGGTGTCTAGCACGGCTAGGGTCTGCGCTACGGAATCTCCCTGCTGCCATTTGGGATCTGAAGTCCGCTGTCCGCTGTTGTCGAAACCGTTCTGGGAGAGTGGTGCGCCGTGGAGATCTATCATTACTTTTAAACCGGTCTGTCGTGCCCAGTCGATGGCGGCGTCGATGTATGGTGCTGCTCCTTGGGTATATGATTCTCCGCTGTCTAATGAGTACGCCCAGTATCCCACTGGTATCCGTACAGTGTTGAACCCGGCATTTGCAATCTTTTGGAAATCGGCAAACGTTGCCCAGCTGTCCCAATGGGCTTTGAGAATCTTGTATGCTTCATCGGTTCCGAGCTTTTCCGTGAGCGTCTTCTCGTCTACTATCCCCTTGGTCTGATCTAAATTTTGGAAAACGGACGGTGCTGTTTGATTGTGAGAAATGTATAGAGATACGAGAAGAATGATTCTCACTTATCCATGGCTCAAGCAAAAGCCAGCCTCCAATGTTTACGCCCCTAACCTTCCAATCACCCCAAGGAAAATCGACTGAACGTGATGTAAACGGAGCTGCAGTCACTACACTAACTGCACACGCAGCAAGTAAAGTACGGAAGAACATTATTGTGATTAAGGAATTATGTCCAGAATAGTATTTGTGAAGGAGCGTGGAAGAGAGAGGCGACTCCAACTTAGGAGCGGACGAGGAGGGTGTGGTATGGGTATATCATATATGTTCGTACTCCGTATGGAGGTATGAGCTCGGTTCACACCACAACGAGGAGGGTTCCACCATAAACAAGATAAATGAGCGTAGATCAGCAGGGAAAATCACGACTTTAACAATGCGCTCGGGGGATTAAGCAGGAGCAGCCTTGGAGGATCCGTGGATCCGCGAATGGATAGGTCAATGCCACAGAAGTCCCTCGCTCACGGTACCCACCTTGGTGTGCTGGACTGGGCTCAGTGGGTTGATGACAGGCAGTCGCTGCAAGTGCTGTGCTGAATCGGACGAGCATAGCCGCTGAAACAGCTGGGCACTATCGTCCATCACCCAAGAAAAGCACCTGAACCTGGAAGGATCGCGGATCCACCAGTTGCGACCGTCTGGTTGGGTTGTTTGCCACGAGCAGCGACCAACGTCGAAGTAGAAGTACGAAGTAACTCAGGAACCGATAGGCTACTGCAGGGGAAGCGACCGTGCTGCAGATAGAGCAGAGATAGAAGGGGTACAGATACGGGCGGCGTGCATGCGTGCTGGTTGTGCCTTTTCTGTGAATCGGTTCGCGATGAAAGAAAAGCAAAACCGATGGTAAAGATAGATGTGGCGTTCTGTGCGACATGGCGAAGGCGCTCGGCAATGACCATGAGGCTTGAAGTAGAAGTAAGTTCACGATAGCTTCATGATCACCGGAGTGCACAAAGGAGGGGAAGCGAAGGGGTCACCAGGCCTCGGGAGGCGGTCGGATTTATCCCGTGGGCCGGCAATTGTAGATGAAGATCTACTGCGTACAGTCATTTACTCCGCACAAAAGCATGTCGACGTCAATATCAGAGTCTCGTGAGCTATATCAATTCTGCTAAATTATGTGTATTAGATGTCATGTAGAGAGCGCCAGACTCGTGATTGTTACTCGGCTTCATGGTGACGATGGGTAGCGATGATCTCGAATTGGCTCAAGACGCGGTGATGTTCACGAGCCTCATCAGTCGCGCTTTGCATTGAACGCGAGTCTCCCTTCGTTCATCTGAAATTATCAGTGGGGACGAGATGAGGATGGGCAAAGAATACGGAGATCTTGGGCCTGGGCTCTCGTTTGATGTGATGGATTGGCCCGCGCCCGCGCCCGCGTATTCTGACGCTTCACTAGACTGAGCCTCAACGAGACTTTGTTTCTACGTTCGAGAGCAGAGACTCTCCATCTTTTGATATATCAGAATTGTGTTCGTAGAATAAGAGCGAAGCGAAGAAAAGCCTCCACGCAGGACAGGACAGGATACCAGTCAGCAGAACTAGGCCAAGTACAGAGAGAGTACGGGACAAAGATATAAATATGGTTAGCACATCTTTAAAGATAGAACTTGAATGACAGGACTTTCGATAGAGAAGATTTAAAACAGGTCTGCGCCTCCCCTTAATGCAATGCTGTATGCACGGTTAATTGGAGCTCAGGGTTCTAAACAGGTTGAGGCTGCATCCCTACTTCGCCACATTAACGAGATTTCATGTGATGCGCTGGATTAAGCGATGTCATGTGACTGATGAAAAACGTGACTTTCCAAAAACGTTCCTCACCCTCGACATCTATGAAATACACACCAATCTCCAGCATGTCAATTCATTTCTCCATACGAAATGCAATGAAAATCCCAAATACTCATCTCTTCGGCTTTCTTCATTGGGTTGGAATCCAGACTATCGGTCAAGCGACGGCTCTGTACCTTAGTACCTGTAGCCTCAGATGGCGTGTCGCGCGATGGGTGCTAACGATGAGTCTTCCAACCTCTACAGAAAAAAGGGTCCAGAGTCGGTAAAAGAGGTTGGAGGATGAGCATTATCATCCGTTTTGTTCTCCAGAAAACTTTGTTTGATCTCCTATATACTACGGGGTGCTTGTTGATGTTTGATGACGATGCAAGTGCATCTAAGTCGACGTCGGTGCCAGCCTTCCCAATTGGATACCTGCGAGTGCTCGATGGATCGAGATGAAGAGGCAACCTTGCGATCCACATCGAATGATAGGAAGTATCGGTGACTCTTCACAGACATTTCTACGTACAAGCTGCATAACTAATTCGTTAGCTGATTCGTTCCACCCCCACATTTTTATACAGGTCCCATTTTGCGAGCTCCGGTGTAATCGCATTACCACTCAAGGCTCGAAGGCAGCTATCCTTTTTGCCTTTTGAGGTGATTGGGGAGGAAGTCATGAATCAGCCTTAACCCCGCACCGAGTTCTCAAGTGTAACATGATTCCCGATTCAGCCAGTCTTTGTAGGTCAAATGGCGGACCGCTAGTTGCCTCTCGCTGCCTGCTGTTTGCCTGGTCTTAGATGCTTAAGCGAGAGCCTTGCGGACTTTGATATAAGAATGACTGTCAACAACAACCACCTTATCTGTCAATTCTCTTCATCAGAGATATCTCTCTCTTCACATAAGCTCTCATTGTTCTCGAATACCAAACAAGAATTATCCTACTGCCAAAATGAGCGATTCCCAAGCATCGCTCGAGCTCAGCAACCATGAGCAAGCCTACGAGGCTTTCCGTCAGCATCAAAACGGAAGCAAGATCTCCACAGAACTAGCAGTTCTCGAGATGATCCGTCAAGCCTACCCAGACTGCAACGTCACAAACGTCGATAGACACCGATGGGATTTCATCGGATTTGCCAAAGCTGGCCACGCTGAAGCCACCATCGACTCCGACAACGACGTCTACAACGCCGTTCGTGCCTACCGCAAAGCTCCAGGCCCTCGTCTCGGGCACGACGCTGGAAAGCTCATTGATACGGTCAAGTATGGACGATGGAACTATACGTGGGAAGAGAAGGAATTCATGATCTACGAGATCGAATACGAGAGCCGAAATGGCGGGAACCATTCTCTCTTGTTCGTCCTCAATTCTCACACCGACGAGGCAGCGAACGACGACGATGTTTCTCTTATCGATCAGCTCATGATTGCTGTCGGTCAGTGGAGCCATGCGCTACATAATGACATTTATGTCTTTGATAACGAACGCTGGTGTAAGAACCGGGAGTTGTGGGAGAGTATTCAGAATAGCTCTTGGGATGATGTTATTCTTTCGCCCGATATGAAGGCTAGTCTCATCGGAGATGTGAACGGGTTCTTCGATAACAAGGATCTTTACAAGAAATTGGCTGTTCCATGGAAACGAGGCTTGATTCTACATGGAGTCCCGTAAGTCTCATACCTCTTTACCCCAAAACACTTCCTTCCGTTGTCTGATGTTGAAACAACATCTCAATCCTCTCACTGTATCCCGTAATATCTATACCAATGCTAACATCCCCCTAGCGGCAACGGCAAAACCATAACCATCAAAGCCCTAATCTCCACCCTTTCCAAACGTCCCGACCCAATCCCCTCCCTCTACGTAAAATCCTTCGACAGCAAACGCGAAGGCACCAGCACAATCCGCAACATCTTCACGCACGCCCGGCTCATGGCGCCCTGCCTCTTGATCTTTGAAGATCTCGACTCCCTCATCACGGACCAAACGCGCAGCTACTTCCTCAACGAAGTCGACGGGCTCGAATCCAACGACGGCATCCTAATGGTGGGATCCACGAACCATCTCGAGACGCTGGATCCCGCCATCACGAAGCGCCCGAGTCGGTTTGATCGGAAATATCACTTTAGGCTGCCTGGGGAGGATGAGAGGACGGCGTATGCGAGGTATTGGCAGGGGAAGTTACGCGGGAGTGAGATGGTTGAGTTTCCGGATGAGCTTTGTGGGGTTGTGGGGAGGATGGCGGAGGGGTTTAGTTTTGCGTATTTGAAGGAGTTGTTTGTTATGGCGTTGCTTGCTGTGGCGAGGGGGAGTGTTGGGGAGGAGGAGAGTGAGAAACCGGTGCTGGTTTTGAGGACTGACGCGGTGCAGGGGAAGGCGAAAGAGACGGAGGACGGGGAGGTGGAGACGAAGAAACATGTTATTCCTGAAGTTGAAACTCCAGAGTCGTTGAGGGGGAATGTGTTGTTGAAGGTGTTGAGAGTCACGTTGGAGACGTTGGCTGATGAGATGGATAATACGGATGAGAAGGAGTGGCCTTCTACTAAGAGGAGTGTAGGCGGATCGGGTATGAGAAGGAGTGGAAGACCCCCTCCACGGATCATCGGCTAGTGAGACGTTCCTACGTTCTTGAAAGATCACGAGCACCGAGCTCTACCTTTGTCTAATCTTTCAGATTAAGCATGATTTTGAGGCTGCGAGGAGTATCCTGCTTTAGTTCTCATCACACCGTCCAACAAAAATTAGCAACGCAAATGGGATCCATCAATTCATCTACTTCGTCGTATTCTTCTCCACCACCCCCCTCGCAAACTCCCCAAAAGTAATCCCCTGCTCAGCATCCACCACCTCCCCCAGATTAGGCTGCGTAAACACCGCCAGCGTATTCCTCGCAATCTTCGCCCCTTCATTCTCTCCATCCGCGAACCCAGGCCGCACACCACGCACGTAATGAGGCACGGCTTTGAATTTCCCTTTCGTGATCCGCTCTAGCGCCTCGCCGGTTTGGAAAGCGATGCAGTCGCGCGGGATCTTGACTTGCACCGTGGAGCCCGTGCGGGAATGGATGTAGAGCCCTGCGGTTGGGTCTGGGGAGGAGGGAAGCTCGGCTAGGGTAGGGAGGAATCTGGGGTTATATGAGTAGCTCATCTATACAATCAGCACATCAAACCTCGTAAAGTACTTAAGTGCAACTCACCGGGATAGCAGGGACCTGTCTCGACTCATTAACAAACATCGCGCTCGTCAACCCCGTAAGACACCCATGATCAAGATGCGTAGCACACCAATCATCATCCTCCGCCCCCTCCTCCATCTCCTCAGCCGGGAAATAATGCAACAACCGCGCCTTAGTAGTCGTACTACTACTCACCACCCGCTCCAAATACCCCTTCTCATAGCCCTCAATCTCGCGCTCCGCAAACCCATCACACGCCCTCGCAACCAACACCCCGGCGTCAATAATCAACCGACACAGCTCCTCGAACGTCTCCCGGAATCCAGCCATCGCCGGCCACACATTCGGACTCAGATACTCGGGGAAGTTCTCGGGTGAGAAATCGGCCGTGGGGATCGCGCAGGAGAGGGAGGGCTCGACGTAGAATGCGCAGTTGGCGTAGAAGGAGCCTTTGTGGGTGTCTACTTGGCCGTTTTTTAGCGTCTCTTTGCCGCGTGACCAGCCGGTTAGGTATTTTGAGGTTGGGTTTTCGAGGTTGGCTGGGGGTGTTAGTGATGTTAATGCATGTAGGATGGGATTGGGTACCTAGTTTGAATTCTGGGAGGTTTCCGAGGTAGGAGGAATATGAGAGGAGACGGTGGCGGAGCTGAATGAATTCTTCAGGGAGGTCTTTTACTATGATTATTCCTAAGGAATCGGGCCCGAATGCTTCTAATAAGGTGGAATGTGAGATTTGTTCTATTGCACGGATTAGTGGGAGGTAGCTAGTGTGGGTGAGATTATGAGATACCTTGCTTCAATTCAGCAAGACTGACTGTTACTGCGGCTGAAGACATGGCTCATTAAAAGCGACAAAAAGCACGTCTATCTCAAGCCTCCAAACGTTGGTGTTCAAATCAAGAGCTTAAAGTATGTTTTAGATATCCCATCGGACCCCGCCGAATGCCATGCACGAGGGGCATATCCACCCCCGAAGATCCCCCGAAGACCCCCCGTCTTCAAACATGCCTCTTCAGGAATAGCTTCGAAGCTCCCCCCAGCTCCCCACCCACCTCACCACCACGACGCAACTCCAGCGCTCAATCTCCCACCATGGTCAAAGCACTAACCTTCAAAGGCGACAAGAAAAGCAAAAAGCGGAAACACATCGACATCGACTCCAAATTCAACGAAGATGGCTCCTCATCCACGAAAGGAAAAGAGATAGCTACAACTGCAGAGGAAACTGGACCCGTGGACGATGATAGCTGGGTAACGGCCGAAGCAGCCGCCGATGTCGTGGGACCGATTATATTTGTCCTGCCGTCTGATGCTCCGTCTTGTATAGCGTGCGATACGACGGGTAAGGTGTTCGCTAGTCCGCTGGAGAATGTTATTGAGAATGATCCTGCGAGCGCGGAACCGCATGATGTGAGGCAGGTGTGGGTTGCGAATCGGGTGGTTGGGACGGAGCATTTTACGTTCAAGGGACATCATGGACGGTGAGTTTGCTTTTCCTGCCAGGTAGAGAGGATGTATACTGATTTGCGATAGATATCTGGGATGCGATAAATACGGCATCTTAACCGCAACGACAGAAGCAGTCTCACCCCTCGAAACCTTCCTCTGTATACCCACCGCCGACACCCCAAGCACCTTCCAAATCCAAACCCTCCGCGAAACATTCCTCACCATCAAGCCCTCCACATCATCCAAATCCTCCGCCGTGCCTGAGATCCGCGGGGACGGGGAAGGCATCACGTTCAACACCACATTTCGGATACGGATGCAAGCACGGTTCAAACCGAAGTTGAAGGCGAGTAAGGCGGAGAAGGCGAGGGAGAAGATCAGTCGGAAGGAGTTGGAGGAGGCGGTGGGGAGGAGATTGGAGGATGAGGAGGTTAGGAGGTTGAAGAGGGCGAGGAGGGAGGGGGATTATCATGAAGTATTGCTTTTGGTTAAGGTTAAGAGTAAACATGATAAGTATAGTTGATGTGGGAGTGGAGAAATTTTAATTCGTATAGCTCATTGCACAGGCTTGTCGAGTTTAGGGTTCTTTTTTATATTATATAGTTTTTTTCAGTATAAACTCGGCTAAACTTTTATAGAATATACTAGATTTTAGGAGGAATTTACTTGAAAATACTCGGGGGTATTTCGAGATTTTCTTAGTATTTTAGAGTAGGTTTTAGGTCTACTAATCCAACATACTAATACTCAACTAATCTCTCCCACCACTAATCTAAAGAAAGAACGTTCTCCTCTTTTATACAATATATCCTATACCTTATTTATTCCTCTCAATATCACAGCCGGCGAGCAGATAAACTCAAATTCGGCGCAGCAGAGCAGACAGCCCAGCGCAAGAGATCACGAAACAATGTATTGTTAAGGCAGGTAACTAGTATCTAGGAGATAAGAGGCCGAGGTACATCACCTCCACGCTCCTTAACACATCTTAAACTCACCTCTAAACATGAAATAAAGACCGGGTTAAGATAGAAAGAGCTAGAAGGAATTCTTTATAAGGTACGTAAGAGGGAGCTATAGGATATTTCATCGAAACGAGACTACGACACCCAGCTGTCTCAAAATATCGGTGTTCGAAGTAGTCTCTACTAGTAGCCTCAACTCACTTTACATCACCTTCTATCCACCATCATCTTCTATCCGTGTTTATTCTCGAGCTAAATCTATCGCGACATTCCTCTCTTCGAAGTGTCTTTTCGGTAGTAGTATAGATTTCGACAGCAAACACAAACACAAACACTCTCTACCCTACTACTCTACTCCTTACACACTTCACATCACTTTCTATCCACGATCATCTTCTATCCGTGTTAATTCTCGAGCCAAATCCATCGTAACATTCCTCTCTTCGAAGTGTCTTTTCGGTAGTAGTATAGATTTCGACAGCAAACACAAACACAAACACTCTCCACCCCACCACTGGACTCCTCGCACACTTCAACCCCCCTCAAGACAACATCCGACACTCGTCTCACCGAGTATTTCTCGATAGATATCGCATTCGAGCGCATCAAAGAAGACAAACAATCTCCTACCAGGTAAACATCTCGTCATCTTGTTAATAAGTAAGTGTAGTCTATACGAAGTAGTCTTTTATATATCACCTCTACGCTCTTTGATCTAGCTCCTAGAGTAGCCTTTACGGTATAGTGAAAATGTACTTCAGTGGATATCGAAGGAGGTGGAAGGAGGATTTTAAAAACCTCGTGAGAAGTCGTCGTGGGATACCCGGGTACGACAGAGCATTCAATTCTACCTAACGGTGTTTTGTGTCGTGGATGAGAGGGGTGTGCAGTGTGTATACTCCACTGTACACAAGTGCCTCGTGCGTGAGTAGGATTCTAGTTTGAATCTCTAGCGAAATCTGTTCGCCACACTCTCCTCTTTAGTAGTATCTTTTCAGCAGCAGTGTTTATTTCGACAGCAAATACAAAATTGAAAGTAACAATCCCTCTACTAAGTCTAGTTTCCTAAGTTTCAAGTTTCAAGTTTCAAGTTTTAAGTTCTAAGAACCCCGTAACACTCGCAGTCCTCCCGCACTCTGACCTTTGAGCGAGAGACAACACTTAACAAACCCCTAACACTCGCAGTCCTCCCGCACTCTGACCTTTGAGCGAGAGAAAGTACTCATCAAACCCCCTAACACTCGCAGTC
Organism: Chaetoscypha palmicola; assembly: GCA_003988945.1. Classification (NCBI taxonomy): domain Eukaryota; kingdom Fungi; phylum Ascomycota; class Leotiomycetes; order Helotiales; family Helotiaceae; genus Chaetoscypha; species Chaetoscypha palmicola. Next base: position 37,630 of record QYAH01000127.1, on the reverse strand, counting down.
CTCCCGCACTCCGACCTTCGAGCGAGAGATAGTACTCATCAAACCCCCTAACACTCAGTCCTCCCGCACTCCGACCTTCGAGCGAGAGACAACACTCATCAAACCCCCTAACACGCAGTCCTCCCGCACTCTGACCTTCGAGTGCGAGACAACACTTAACTCTCCACTGTAATCAAGACTATTAGAAATAGATCCCAAAGCTTTCCGTTTGTCGAGTGCCGTGACAGTACAGCCCTCTAGTACGCTACGCCTAGCACGTGTGTCGTATGTCCCGTGACTACACACGTGCTATGCGTCCATGACACCTATATAAACAGACCCGAAACCTCCGTAGGGTAAGCCAAGCACTATTCCCGGAAGACATATTAACTGCCGAACGGCGTGGGGAGAAGTATCTGCTTAAATCGCATTTAGCAAGGAACCTCCTCGTTAAGGGGAGTAGTAATCGTAGGGATGGGACTTCTGAGTGAGAGCGGTTAGTAGTACTTTTCGGTAGCAGAATTGTTTTCGGCAGCAACCCCCCTAACCCTTTCATCCCTCATCCTCTCTACTATGGAAAGCGCACTCTATCTCATGTTAAGAAGAACGACGAAGGGAGAAGTGTTTGACACTAAGATATAAACGGAAATTCTTCGAAAATTGCTGGATGTTAGAGAATGTATTCTGCTATGAGTTTGTTCTGTCGGTTTACTTTGAGTAGTGGGATGAGGGGTTTTATAGTTAGAGAGGCGGGGATGGTAGTGTTGATGGTGATGTTAATAGTAATATTAATGTTAGGTAGAGATGGATACGGTGCTAGATATATTAGTAGTTTAGTACTTTACTTATATTATACGATTTGTTACTCTCTTAATTCTCTCTTCTAATTTTAATAATTAGATACGTACGCTTATAGAAGTTTATAGATGTCGTGATAGAGTATGTAAGACCTAGTTGTAAATTGTGCAGCGAGGCAGGCCTAGGATATATACATATGAGCTAGAGAATTAAATGATCTCAACCGCACTATTCATCGACAAACGGATGGCACAAATTTCGCGCGGATGAAATAAAATTTGTGTATTAGCAAATGCTTCTAAACTATCAAGGCTTTATCGCCCCCTTTTTATAGCTCTCGAATAATGCAAATGGGTATATGCAACGCTAATCAGCCCAGCTCCTAGGTATCCTCCTATTTAGCAAGTATAATCCCGAACTCCTCGTCATGACACACGCCGGCTGTCCCTGAATATGAAATGTAAAGCAAGCTTAAGTCTATACTTAATCCACCCATCTTTGTTGTTCTCGGTCGTAGCCGATGACATCAAGATCGACATTTAAAGTCCTTAGCATCATAGCCATCGTGAACTCCTGACTCGGGATTAGTCAATGGAGACTGGTCGATAAGAATCAAACTTACGTCTTCCTCATCAGCCCTCTCACCAGTATCACCCGTATCCTTAATCCTCTGCGATTTCTCATTCTCCGTCTCAACATCCGTATACAAATCAACCAACTCCCTCTTCCTCTTCCGCCTCTCCTCCCTAACCCCCTCCTCAACATCACTATCCTCCTCCTCCTCCTCCTCCTTCTTCTCCTCCTCCCACCCTCCCTGAAACTCCTTCGACTTCCTCTGCATCTCCTTCCAAGCCCTCGGCCCCCCCATCCTATTAACCCGATCCCTAACCCTCCCAAACATCTCCTCACTCGCCTCCCTACTAGCCGCCTTCCATTTCCCAACCAACTCCCTCAATTCTCCGTCAATACCGCCGTCCTCGCCTCTGCCCGCCTTCTCAATCTTCCGCGCTTGTTCCGCACGATCGAGATCCTCCTTTAAACCCCGCAACTCCCGCTCCAGCTCCCGCTGCACCTTTAACAATCCCGCAATCGTCGGGTCTGCATTGAGAATCGCGCTGGAGATTGGACTGCTGAATGTCTTCCCTTTCTTCGCGGCGCGAGTGAGGTTCAGTGGCGTGGTGGGGTTCAAGCGAGGGAGTTGCAGATTCGGAGTCTTGTTTTGGAGGATGGGAGTAGAAGTTGAGATGTCGGCGTTGGTGTTGGGGGTCAGGTTTGTGTCAGAGGTCTTGAGGGGTGATTTGAAGGGTGTTTTGAATGGGGAGCGGAATGGTTTGGAGAGGGTTTTCGAGGCGGAGTCGATGCGACGACGTTTGGCGGATGGGGTTGACATTTTTGGGATTGGAGGTCTGTTGGAATTGGGAGATGGGTATATGGAGAGGTTAGTGCTGGGTGTTAGTGAGGTGAGTAATTAGCGTGAGCATTTTGATGTTGATGTTGATGATTCAGAGCTCGCGGTTTCGTGACGGGTGTGGAAATAAAGTAACAGTCCGTGTTTCGGGCCGAGGATCCGAAATCTCCGAACTCTGACACCTCACCTTTCCTAGACATCTGCAACGCAACACTCATACTATTAAGTCATATAGAACGGCCATCTAATGCGGATAATCTTATATAGAGCTGGTAGTAATAGGAGTCTTAGTGAAATGTAAGACAGACAAAAAACGTCAACAGTGCGTTTAAAGATAGACGAAGGAGACAAGTAGACATGTTCCGGGATTCGTAGCTGCCTAAATAGGATCAAATCAGGGTACCGTAGATGCCTATAGTTTCCGTCCCGAATCTCAAGACATAGCATCGCTCGCAACGGTACGCTCTCTAGGTTTAGTTAGGATCAGATGTATAGAAGTTCAATACAGGCTAGACAGGCTGCATTTAAGAGTATTCTTAAATCTTAATCATGTAAGTCTGTACAACTTCCTCCCTTAACTACGACCTTAGCTTTAATCTATATCCTTTCCGAGGCTCTCTAGAAAAGAGGTTTTTAGCATGCACATAGTTTCGTAGTACTATAGTAGATGCCTGTCTATTCTTCTCTAGAAGAATAATTCTCTGTTTGATTAGGGCCTTTAAGCACCCCCTAAAAATAACGTTTCTAGAGAAGATGTTACTATAAGAGAATTTATAGACTAAAAAACACCCCTCTTAGTTTACTTTCAGGGTGCTAAAAGGCCCTATTACATGCTACTTCGTATATGTTAGGTCAGGTTCCTCTGGATCATGTCGTAATCCGCTTGTCAAGCTGTACGACATACTACGAGGCACAACATGATGGTTACACCCGCAACCACGCGATTGCCGAGCCTGCCAAGTACGACTCCTTCACCTCACCTGAACGCATACCAAATACTGTACATCGGATATAAATGCGAAAGACATCGTATTAAAATCTCACATCTAGAATCTGCAAGTGCTCAAGATTATACGTCTTACCACAGCACACGTGCATAGCCCTCCACCCCTCCCTCACCCCAAGCGACTTGCCATCCTACTAACCGATATGAGATCTGCATACGGACCGCCTCGATCCATGAAAATCTAGGCGTGGTATCTTTTGTGGTATCATCCCGCGCCTTGACCCGCAAATGGTAAAAAGTATAAACACATGTGAAAAGATGCCAGCTCAATAACGCACGAAGAAGAATGAAGTGAGACGATCATGAGATCTTTTGGTTGGGTTTGCCGTCTTCGAGGACTTTGCCTTCGTTGCCGCTGATGATGGGGGCGGATTTGTCGTGGTAGTCTTGGAGGTCGGTTGAGGAGGGTGTAGCGATTGGGTTGTCGGAGTCGTCGTGCCAGAAGTCTTTCTTTCTGTGTGGATTATTAGTATTATAGTAATCACGAAGATTCTTGGGAACCTTACCCTTTAACAGCACGGACGATCCAACCTGGTAGAATTCCCCCTTTGATCTTGTACGTCCAAGGTTCCTTGAATTCCTTGTCTGCAGGGACTATACGTCCACCAGAGACGATCTCAACGAGCCAAGTGGTGGTATTGATAACGATATAGGAAACAATACCAGCAATCAGGCCATATGCGATAGAGTACGTGAATGGCATGACCGCGAGAGTGATGAAAGCAGGCAATGCATCACCCCAGTACTTCCAGTTAATATCCTTTGCAGCTTTGCACATCATAGCACCAACGATGACCAAAGTACTTCCGGTAGCCCATGGTGGAATTGAGGCAAAGATGGGGGCAAAGAAGATCGAGATGAAGAAGCAGAGACCAGTGACCATCGCGGTGAGTCCAGTCTTGCCACCTTCTGAAATACCAGCACCACTTTCAATGAATGCCGTAACGGGCGAGAGACCGAAAAGGGAACCAATGGAGATACCGAAGGCTAAAGCGAGTCAGTACGAGGCACATGGGTACACACATGGGTAGCAAGAATCAGCTTACCGTCGACGAGATAGGCAACCGCGGAACCCTCGAAATCTTGAGTCTCCTCATCAATGGCACCAGCGAATCGAGCCATAGAGTATAGCGTTCCGGTACAGTCGAGAATATCAACATATAAAAAGGTGATAAAGGCGAGTCCGAACTGTCCGGAGACTCCGGCAATGTTCCAATCTTGAACAGCGAGGGTGTTTTGAATGCCGTGGAAAGTGACGACCTTCTTGAAGAAGTCAAAGCTATCGTTTCCAATGGGAGTGTGAGGGAAGTACGTGACATCGGAATTTCTTGGCCAAGAGATGATGGAGACCAAGAGAATACCAGCAATAATTGCACCCTTGACTCTGTAGCAAAGGAGAATTCCAGTCAAGAAACCACCACAGAAAATCCCAACCCACATCATTGGAGATCGCATCTTGGTTGAGTTGGGGCATACACCGTCGACTTGTAGCTCTTGAAGACATCCTGCAAGTTCAAGTGGGGTGGAGACAGCTCCAGTGATAGCACCAATACCGGCACTGTAGGTCAAACCGATGAGAGCTACATATTGTTAGGAAGTCACATAAGTGATATGCCAGTAGATAACTTATAACTTACTCAAGTAAAGTCCAATACCGACACCAGAAGCAAGTTTAATAGATGCAGGGATAACTCTCGCGAGCCATTGTCGTAAACCAAGAAGTGAGAGACCGACGAAAACGAATCCCTCAATGAAGATAGCAGTCAAAGCAAGCTGGTATGAGACGGGTCCAGTTCCGTGGAAACCGACAACAGTGTAGGTAAAATATGCGTTTAGTCCCATACCAGGTGCGAGTGCAATAGGCATATTCGCAAATAGTCCCATGCAGAAGGAAGTCAGAGCCGCGATAGCAGCAGTTCCGGTAATGAAATCTCGGCGAATAGTACCGAGACAGAGATTGTAATCGACATCTTCCATACAAGTAACGTCAGCGGTGTCTGTACAGACACAAGGACCACCACTATCCGTTAAGATGGTCGCGTTCACCTGCCCAACGAAATATTAGCATAATTTTTTTTTGTAAAGTGAAGATATCGCAATGAACAGATCGGTGACCGCAGCACTTACGGAAATAATATATGCCATCGCAAAGAACGTGGCCAGCCCAGCTCGGATCTCGGTCAGAAATCGTGACCCCTCGCGTGCCTTCGCATGGCCAGAGCCTTGCAGTCTGAACCTGCGGCCGACAATAGACCCGGCGACAGAATCATTAATTTTCGTTGTCCATGCCATCTTGACAGAATGTGCCAGCGATAGGCTTGCGATGCAGGAGTTGTGAGAAAATCGTTGACCTTGGTAGCAAGAGTTGGTGAAGCTGGTGAATCGAAGAGGATAGTAGACGATTCTTGTACCTCTCCAGGTGGCTCGCTCAAAGCAGCCTCGGGCCTGCACGATACACCTTCACCTCTCGGCGACAACGGACCCAATCTTTCCTTATCTATCGAGTTTTCTAGGGTTTGCCGATTCTATTTGTTCGGTGGGGACGAGGTGCGATAATGCTGATGATGCCAAGCAGTTCGACGCACAAATGACACTTGGCCAATCCGATCTGAAGATTTTTGGCAGGCAAATTGACGAAGCGGAACTGTATGGATGGGGCACATCAAATAGAGAGCGACGAATCAGAATACGGTGAATTCTTACTGGAGCAGTGGAGCTGGAGTAGACGGGGCGCGAGACGGGATAAGAGTCTCGCTTAGGACGCAAGTCCCACTTCCTTCCATACTTTCAATGCAGAAACCGTGAACTCCCACGCTTTGCCAAGCTGACCCGTAGGGAAGGATAGCTACGGTTGGACCTATGAGAGCTGATGGAGCCACCCGGCCGCCGGGGGACGCCGGGTCGCAGAAACCGACTTACGGAGTACTTCGTATGTACGAAGTACGTGAAGTTGTACAAGTAAGCACTTTGAACATGCACAGCATCCCAAGGATGTGGGAGACTTGTCTTGGACTCTTGGAGGCTGTCTTGCCCAGCAATACAAAAGGCACGGTAGCTCCCGCTTTATGTCCTCTGGAACTCTGCGATGGAGGTCGGCGGACATTCAAAGCGCGATAGAGCTGTAAGTGATTCAAGCGATGGGACTTGGGCTATCGCTGTCAGTGTATTCTTGGTATCCTCGGAGCCGGCAGATAATCGGTAGCGTAATCGCCACATAGCCCTGGAAGATATTAATCACAGCTGTGATTCACATCCCGAGTGGCTGAGGCTGCAACAACTGTGAAAGACGACAAGTGGTGAATTGCATCGAGGCTTCCTCTTCATTCAAACAAAAGCTACAACGAGCCAATCAAACGCATCGTGATTGCAACATCAACGTTTCTCAAGGCTGAACTTGACAAGGGTACACAAGAAAGAGACAATTCACTGCGATAATCCGGATAGAGGACAAGTCCCTCGCTGGCAAGTAGTTAAAATCTTAAACACCTGAACGCCAAAAGGAACGAAATTCCCAAGCAAAACAAAAGACTCCAAGAATGCCGGTCAACTCCAGGAGAGGATTATTATGGACATGATAACTATGATTGTTCGTAATACACGCTAAACTACAATGCAATTCGGATCTTTGATTTTTAATGTCCCACGCCTCCAACCACCCATTCCAAGTCAGGGTCTTCAGGTTGAGGGAGGACCCCTTGATCTTCCTGCGGGGCTTGCTGTGCTTGACCTTCTGCTGCCGCCGGTTGATCTACCCCTGGGACTCTGGCAGCCGCCTCGCCGCGTCTGTGGGCTAGCTGCTGTTGCTGCCGGTAGTAGATCAAGAATACTAGCGCGGCTGCGAGCCCAATTATGATGAGGCTCTCAATAATTCCATCATCAATAATATCGTCGTAAAACCCATCTGCATCGCCTCCAGGCATTTGATCTGCATCTGATAAGTAATTTGCATCATCATAGTCTGCGTCACCATAATAAGGATGATCATCTTGTAAAAAGTTGCTGATCCATTCGGATAGCGACCATTGTTTCTTGGGAGCTGTAGATCTGTTAGTAGATATTCGTAGTCGCTGTGTGCAATCGATATCACAGATACTTACAAGGCTCGTCTTGAATGGAATTTACTCTCCCATTTGTAAATGTATTCCAAGCACTTCGAAGTCGGAGCTTGAACAAGCTCAATGTAACTGGGAGGTATGCCTCGTCATTCGTCTCCAAAGCATGATCATAATACCTCTTTGCAAGGTGAAAGTCCTGGTCAAGGCCTACCCCATTTTCATGCATCCACCCCAGATTAAACAGCGCTTGCGCACTTTGGTGGAATTCGGACGCTGCTGTGTAACATGATGCAGCCTTCTCCATATCAGCATGTGTGCCAAGACCATGGAGATAGTAATCCCCCATCTTGACCATAGAGTCAATATTAGTCTGTTTAGCCGATCTGGTCCAGTAAATCAGAGCGAGAGCGGCATTTTGCAGAAATTCTGGTCGAGGAGCCCGAAGGGTCAGCCAAGCGGGTAGATCCCATTTTGACTTTTGCTGATCGAGAAGATATGCCACATTGGCTTGGCCTCTTTCATAGCCTTGTTCAGCAGCAAACATGTAATCAACGAGAGCCAATTCGACGTCTCCTTGTTCGTACTCTCGGTTCGCTTCTGCAAAGGACGAGACAAATGGTTCTGCCTTCTCTGCGACACTTTTGTAATAGGCGGTCGCCAGTCCACAGCTTCGGTCCCGCCCGATGCCTTGGTTGATAATCTCGCCTAAGTAATAGATGGATTCCAGATTTCCATATCTTGCAGCAAGCTCGAAATATCGATTGGCAACTGCCAAATCGCTCGGCGAGCCCTGGTCTAGGTACAACGCACCCAGAGTGACTTGCGCGGGCGCATAATCCTGATCAGCCGCAGCTTTGAGTAATTCCGATGCTCGGACGAGATTCTTTGGGACGCCGTAACCTTCCAAATACATCAAGCCTGCACCATATTGAGAGCCAGCATCACCACTTGCTATTCCTCGACTGAACCAAATGTGTGCCTTCTCAAAGCTCTGGTCCCAACCCTCTCCTCTCATGAACATTCGACCGAGATACCCAGCGGCTTTGGAGGCGATCTTTTCTAATCCTTGTTTGTCGCTGTCGATGATACGGCCATCTTTGGTCCAGTACAGCTTGGCCACCCTCATGAAGTACCACTTAGCACTCTTCATATTCCGTGCAAGTCCCTTTTGGCCGTCATAGTGGATGCGACCAAGACTGAATGTCGCTTTGAAATCGCCCTTCCTTGACATCAAATCGAGGTATTCCAAGACATCGTCCAATGACGCGTGGGCATCGGAGCTTAGACCCGCCTTATTCGCGTTATTACCCGCACTCGAAAAGCTAGCTCCCTCTCCATATACGCCTCCATCATCGTCGGCTAGCCGATAGGAATCCGGCACCCAAGCCATTCCCCCGGGTGGTCCAGATCTATACCATTCGATGGCCTTTTCCGCGACACTTTTATAGTGCTTCACAGCAACTTCGCAATTGCGACCCGTTCCTATTCCAGCATGATGTCGGTGTGCTACAGTCATTTCTGAGCGTAGGTGCCCTCCTTCAGCAGCGAATGTGTGGTATAAAAGTGCCTTTGCCTGATCCCGCTCTACGGCTCCTCCAATTCCAGTGGCGTACATAAAGCCAACCATATGTTGTGCAGAAGCATTCCCATTGAATGAAGCAAGCTGATGGTATCTTCTAAACGCCTCTGCATAATCCCTTGGATGTGTAAAATTGCCGTAAAAGTTCATCTGAGCCAGTAAGAACATGGCATCGGAATTGTTGACTTGCGCCGCTTCTTCCAATAACTGTACTGCTTCCTTTACCTGCTTTGGCAGCTCCTTTAGCTTCGCCTCCCCTTCCGAATCTGGCCCTTGTGTAGACATTTTTGGTAAAATAGCCCAGACATAATTTACAATTGTCGATGACAATCCAGAGGGCTTTCGCAGGGTTCGTGGATTCGATCGCTCGTATTTCCGCAAAAATCCAAGAGCCCTCTCAACTTGCTGGGTTCCTACAATCCTTAGTATGGATTTCCAATCTGTTCTTTGCTTCTCCCTACCATCTGTAGTCCGCAGAATCTTTTCTTCCTGAATTGGTATTTGCGAGCTTGGGGATTGCGCGGCCTGTATGGAGCTCCGCGTTGAGCTCTCCTCCGCTATTCGTGATGCATCATCTAAGACCGATCGTAATCGCTCGTCTATCACATTCGCTGCGTATGTAAAGGGTATAATGAACTGTAGAAACACTGCGAAGGGATACGTATTAGATTCGCAACACATAGACTAGGCAGAAGGCGAACATACAAATCGCAAACGGCAGCAGCCGCTTTCCAGGGTCTTTCATCTTGAATTTGCGCAACAGAAATTACTTCGTGCTGGCAGCAGAGTTCCGATTGATGGTCACCGGTTCATTTCATATGTGTGTGAGCAAGGTCGTTGCCGGTGCGCTCAGTCGTTGCAGGCAGTTGGGACAAAGTGTCATTATGTTGATTTCCGATCAGGACACGCGACGGCGGGACGGGTGTTGCCCGCCTGCAGCCGAGCTCTCAGTTTCCGACAGCTTCGTTCTCCCCATTTACAAATCAATGACTATAGATTCTGAACAAGTGACGAATGCAGCTCAACATCAATGCGCCTCTTTAGATTGAACACCATTATAGTAGCAATTCACTGAATATTGGAGAAAAGCCCCTTTTTGGTCGCAAATCTTGAAAGTAGAAACTCTTACTTCTTGCGGTACACAGCTTGCAGCAGTTCAATTATTAACTTGAACGTTACAATCATTCTACTATATCAAAAATCCTCGGTTGCGCTTCAGCTACTCCTCCAAGCTTTAACCAGTCCATCCTCTCCAGCTGTCAGTACCGTCTTATGCTAAAATAATCTATTAGATTGAGCGATATGCATAGTATTGTATTCAACTCACAGAATCAAGAAAGCAAAACGAGCGCACAATCTCCGAGCCATGTGCCCAAGACAAAGAAACTTTCGCCTCGGGCACAAAAGTCCACGGTGGGTTCTTCTTAAGCTGAACAAGATCGAAGCTCCCTCGACTATGCATGTCAGCTCAGTCACCAGTCGATAAAAGATGCACATACCTATGACTCCCAATCCCCATAACAGCACTCCCATCTGGCCTCCTCACAACATTCGCAACATACTCACCACCAAACGTCTCCCTCATATCACCGAAAATGACTGGCGCTGGCTCTTCAACGTCCTCTTCCGGATTCGTGACCAGCTCGTACATGGAGAATTGCTCATCATGTGATAATGCGAAGATATCTGTGTCGCTGAGGAAGTTGGCATGGGATATTGAGTGGCCGTGATTAATGGTCTGGTGTAGTGCTTCTTCTTCGTCGGATATGGTGGTGTTGTAGATATTTACCAACCCGTCCGTTGAGCCTGAAAGGAGGATTTGTGGACGGCTGGGGTGGAATTGGAGCTGTAATATTATCAGTGAGAATCTCTTCCGTGTCGTCTTTCAAATTCAGCAGACCTCTGTGATATCATCACTATGGCTCTCGACATAATTTATGGTGGGTTGACCTAAATTTCTTGTGTCCCTTTAGAGATCAGCACCCGGTGGTTCGCAAGCGCAATAGGCAACTCACCACATCGAGACGGTAGCTTGATGATTAGTCAATTCTGTTCCAGCTGCAATGGCGTTTGGAAAAGAGCATGCCAAGGATAGTATTGGGGCATTCTGATCTAGGAGTTATCAGTATGTTCTGGATATACAAGTCGATCGTAGCGAAGCATGAACAGAGGATTTAAAGCCTCCGATAGCACGAAACCCGTGGCTAGAGCACACAGTCATTCATGAGCTTACACTAAAGCATCAAGGCTCCTAAAAAAATACAAATAGTAAAACCAATTCAAGCATGAAACTCACCACTCCTAACCTCAGCAACCTTCCTCCCCAGTCTCAAATCCCAAAGCCCAACCTTCCCATCTCTTCCCGCAGTAGCAACAACCACAGCCCCCGCAGCTCCATCGCCATCAACAGCCTTCAAGCAATTCACATCAACATTGACATTCTTGATCGTAGTAAGCGTGTTGCCATATAACGAAAGTGGGTCTAACAGCCGAAGACAGTCATCTGAAGAAATTGTCGCAAGGCCGGCGGCCGTAAGGACCAGCTCGTAAAAGTAAGTGTTTGGGGGGATTGCGACTTGGAAAGTATCGACGGCGCCGAGAGTATACATGTTTTTGTCTTGATCGGTGGTAGGGCTGAGTGTGGTGGTATGCGTAGAGGTGGAGATAGAAACTAATTTTTTCGAGGTGGATGGATCGCGTCGCTTGCTGAGTGCCGACGTTGGTCCCCCTAAATCTGAGAATTTGGATTTTACAATTATCATTCTGCACGAAACTTTGATATTTGGTGTTTCAGACATATGCTTTGAGAGTATCTTATTTCTAGAGCGAAAAGGAGACAATCTACACCACCAGAGATTTCTACAGCGCTCGTTACTTATCAAGCGATATTGCCACAATCGAATCTCAAGTAGGTCTCGAAATGTTATAGTTTATGAGAACATTGCATTTAACAAATTGATATCAACGCTCCACTGTTGTAAAATAAATTCCCGCATGCGAGCTTCTTCATATGACGCTTTGACGTATTTTCGCAAGGTCATCATCCTTTCCCAACGACTTAGTTATCTACAAGAAACTTTGTCGGTCGCCTATTCCATCCCACATTACAGTGACCTTTCAATAGACAAAGGCGCATTGTGTCAAAGGTAAAATCTCCGCCGCCTCACATATAGCATGAACACCATCTGCTTCAACCCTGTAGCTTTCCGGGTCGACACTCATTTTCGGCATCACGTCATTATATTTCATATCCTTCTTTCCCACCGTCCTACATTTCTTGACAGCTTCAACACGGGATCTGAGCCCATACGATGCGATATTGCCCGAAGAGATCGAAGATTCAGAAACAAAGAGGATGGACGTTTGAGGGACGAGTGGTGCAAACATTGGACGGGCGATGATGGGTTGAACTGTTGGGATTGAGGCGTTGGGATCGCCCTGTAGGACTGTTAGCGAGTAAAATAGGAGAAGGGGAAGGAGAGATACCATTTGCGCATATGAGATTAGTCCGCTCTTTATGACAGTCATAGGCTTAGTACCAAACCAAGCAGGGTCCCACACCACAAGATCTGCCAATTTTCCAACTTCAACGCTACCAATTATATGACCCATACCCTGAGCAACAGCAGGATTGACGGTATATTTGCTGATATATCTCTTTACTCTGAAGTTGTCAGCACCCGTACCTTCGTCTTCCTTGAGGAATCCTCTTTGAACTTTGTTCTTGTGGGCGGTGTTCCAGGTCCGGAGAATGACTTCACCGCAACGACCCATGGCCTGGGAATCTGAGGACATCATGCTAATTGCACCAAGATCGTGGAGTACATCTTCTGCCGCAATAGTCTCTGCTCTAATTCTAGATTCGGCGAAGGCAACATCTTCGGGGATGTTCTTGGACAAGTGATGGCAGACCATCAGCATATCGAGGTGCTCGTCAAGGGTGTTTCTCGTAAAAGGGCGGGTTGGATTCGTGGAAGAAGGTAGAACATTAGCATGCTCAACTACACTGATAATATCAGGAGCGTGACCCCCTCCAGCACCTTCAGTGTGATATGTGTGAATGGCTCGGTCTTTGAATGCTGCAATTGTAGATTCCACGAAACCAGATTCATTCAGGGTATCAGTATGGATGAGACATTGCACATCAAGCTCATCACAAACTGTCAAGCAAGAATCGATTGCCGAGGGAGTGGTACCCCAATCTTCGTGCAATTTAAGACCACATGCTCCTGCATTGACCTGCTCTCGGAGGGCCAACGGGTCACTATCGTTTCCTTTTCCTGTGATGCCGATATTGACTGGGAATGTATCGCATGCCTGGAGCATTTGACGCATGTAATTCTTTCCAGGTGTGCACGTAGTTGCACTTGTTCCGGCGCTTTCTTATGTCAGAAAGATTCTCGAAAGTAATTGAGTTAACATACCTGGGTCCCACACCTCCGCCAAGCATCGAAGTAATGCCAGATGAGATAGCCTCAGTGACTTGTTGTGGACAGATGAAATGGATATGGGTATCAAAACCACCAGCAGTAATTATTTTGCCCTCTCCAGCAATAACATCGGTACAAGATCCCACAACCATGTTAGGAGAAACCCCATCCATAACATCGGGGTTTCCAGCCTTTCCAATTCCAACAATAACTCCGTCTTTGACCCCGATATCAGCTTTATATATTCCGGTCCAGTCTACAATCAGAGCGTTCACGATTACAAGATCCAGCGAGACGTCATCGGAAACACCTGTAGCTTGGCCCATACCTTCTCGCAAAGTTTTACCACCGCCGAACTTGCATTCGTCGCCATAAGTTGTCAAGTCTTTCTCAACCTTAATCCAAAGATCGGTAAAACCTAGTCGCACAGTATCACCAACCGTAGGCCCAAACATCGTGGCATACGCAGCCTTCTCCATTTCAAACATATCAATATGGGTAGCGTCCTCCATGGGATCAGGCGCATGAGCGAATCCACCTTGCTGTAATTTGGCAACGATCTCGTCATTTCTAGAAGCATCAACCTTTCCAGTTGCAAGGTGATTTCCACCACGGATGATTCTGTTCCCTCCAATCTCCACAAGCGTTACGGTCTTTGTATCCCCAGGCTCGAAACGAACAGACGTTCCTGCTGCGATATCCAACCTGTACCCATATGCCTTTATGCGGTCGAATTCGAGCTGAGGATTTGTCTCGATGAAGTGGTAATGCGAGCCAATCTGCAAGAGTCAGTCAATAATTGACATAGGACTACCGCAGATGTACACACCTGTATTGGACGATCCCCTTTACTTTTGACCTTCAACCTAATCCTCTTCCTTCCCTCATTTAACTTCACCTTGCCCTGTGCGACGACAACAGCCCCGGGTTGCTTCGTAGCTTCGTACTCCTCCTCCTTCGGTAACTCAAAGATGCTCATGTCTGGAATCGGTAGGAAGCTACCATATAACGCCTTCGCCAAATCCCCATCATCGCTAGCAATTGGGTGGTGAACTGTGACGAGATATGTACCCGTAGGAAACGTGCCCTCCACCATTATCTCCGTCAACGTCGAACATACCGAAGGCAGAACGTGTCGTCGACCAAGCATAGTCGCGCCAATCGACATGAGGTCTGCGACCGTGTGTTTGCCATCTCGAATGAGCTGTAACCTGGTTGTCAGTTATGCGGCTTCGAACAAGCGTGGGTTCTGTCGAAGCACCTCTTGGAGATTGTTCGCGACAAGCGCCTATTGTTCAAATCAGTCATGGCACTCGAGCTGGAAGCAAGAATATTCACAGCAGCTTCTGAGTGATTGAGCTTTACACCCCGCGCAAGTCGTCTTTGCGCAAGGAGGCCCAGCTGCGAAATGACCAGCTTATCTAGCTTGTCGTGTTGTAAGCATTGATTCGCAACACTGCTAATGTTCTTAGACAAACCTCTTTCGGAACAAGATGCATCGTGATTGTGGCCGACGTTAGAGAACGTGTGGCTGCAAAAGAATTCTTGGGATGGCATCAATTGAGGTTGTCGATGGATTGCCCCGCAGGGAGAGCATGGGGCTTTGCGATAAGGGAATACAAGCGGGGCGATATCATTACGCCCCCCCTTGACACAATACTTAGTAGCCTGTATCTTTTGGCGGAAATTATTTAAGTAGCTATTAGTCATTGCTACTATCATCTAGTGTCCCTACACAAGTTCGCTTTCTTAGAGACTGCGTCGAGCAAAGAAAAAAAATCAATCCTTAAGTCCTAAGTATATAATGTTACGAAAACTAGTAACAGAGCAGGAATCGGATTTCGGTCGCTCGACGTTTCTTCACATTGTGTGGTCGGTCTACTAAACATATAGCTCATCTATCTTTGCGGATCAAAAAGAAAGATGGGCCTTTTTCTTCTCTAATATACAAGCTTGTAGCCTGACTATTTGTTCGATTTGCCACCAAGCTATGACAGTGTCTAAGCCTCTCTCTTACGAAAACCCCCTTTTCACAAGAGCAGTAGACCGACGATGTGAAAGTGAGATACACGTGTCCAAACTCAAAGTGCAGCTTGTGAGATGTCATCTATACTGTGTACGCTGTGTTTCGCAAAGTCAATGTCGATTGTGTCTTGCAGTGTTTGACCAGACAATGAATAATGTATCCCAATTCCTGAGCTTACAGATGTTAGTGTCCTCGCGACATGAACCATATATCACTATATAATACTGTAGCACTTTCTCGTAGCTATAACAAGCAAGCCTAGAAATGAATAGTGATCTCTGATACGAGATAATCTTAAGTCACTGAATAATACTTCATGCATTCATAATTATCACGTAGTCTATAATCTATCCCTCGTAGCTCTCTTCGGGCCCTGTCAACCTGCTTGCTGAGCGCGACTCAAAAACATTGTCCGATTCCTCGGGTAATTGGTCCGACGCCACAAGCGCCTAGACATACACTACATTCTCCTGTTGATTTTGAGATCTTCTATTCCAGAGAGTTAAATATTTTCATATCCTTAATAGACTCCGAAGCTAATTCAATCTGATCTATCGAAAAGTCTGTCAGCCTGATCTCAACGTCAGTCGGAAGATTCACAACTCACCTCTCTGCCCACCCAACGCCTCATAAGCAATCGAATAATTCCTCAAAGCCCCAAGCACCATGTCCAGCCCCTCCCCCAACTGCCCTAACAGCCTCTGGACCGCTTCATTGCCACCGTTTCCCTCACTTCCAAACCCCATCGCTCGACATTTATAACACAGCATGATCATCGCGTAGCTGCTTTGCATAGCACAACACGCAAACACTGGAATCGTTCTCGGGACCTTAATCTCCTTCCCAGACCCTATGATGCTTGGAGCGAAAAACTGCATTGGATCGTTGGACCGGAGGGGTTGAGGGTAAGGCAGCGATTGGAAAGAGCGTGCTATGTTGAATGCGGATTTAAGGCAAATTTTCGCGGAGAAATGGGAGGAAAAGGGAAGGATGCCGCAGTTTGTGGGGGCCTGGGGTGAGGATGCTGTGGGTGAGGGCGAGAGGGTCGTGGGGAGCTGGTGGAAGGTGCTGGAGCAGGCACAATTAGGGGCTGGGGCTGACGAAGGGGTTGAGGTTGGAGGAGGAAGGTCGCAGTGTTTCTTAGTGAAGATGGGGACATCGAGAAATGCGCAGTAGCGGTGGATTTTGATCCGAGCACTAGTTAATGTGAGCTATTGGTTTGGAATGGAAAGGAAAGGGTTGGAGGAGTATTACCTGTTTAATTTAATCCGTGCTATGCCTCGAAGTGCTTGGGAAACCTTCAGTTCGGAATGATCAAGTGAAAGTGGTGGTGTGGACTCGAGTGCCCAGGTATCTGCTTTGAGCACTAGTGGTTCTATTAAACTTTCAAGCTCAAGCATGCGTTGCCATATAATGGAGGTAGCGGAATTGGTCTTCATGGTCAGATCTAAGTCTATTACGAATTGAGTCGCTGACACGATGACCTGCTGGGCTTGCAGAAAAACAGTCCATGACTGCATGAAGAATCAGTGGGGCAATCAAATTTTCTGACTAAAAATGACTACTATACCTCAGAGTCTGATGCGAAAGATGGGCTTGGCGTAGTAAACCGAGGGTCATACAACAACACAGGTGGCGGCTGCGATAGAGTCAGAGCACGTCACAGAGAGATCAAGTTGTAAGACTTACTGAGTTACTTAAGATTGATCCTTGACATACTGTGATATACTTTACCAAATATCAGTACTCAATACTGTATCTGTTCCCAGCATACTTACCGTCATCCACCACACTCTCCTATTTGCCTCCGCATAATAACTATCATCGTCTGGTTGTGAGTGTAAACCCAAATTGATCGCAGCGTTTAGAGCCTGGCCAGCTCGATTTCGCAGTTTGGCGATATTTCCTCGTTGGGCGTATTCATAGCTAGAAAGTAATAGTAAGGCAATGATACTTTCATTTTCCAGCGGGTTCTGAGGATGAAATGGGTTTCGGTGTATAGATTTCGGCTCGCTACTCAGCGCTTCGGATGGCCGCATTGTTGAGTCAACAAGTTCGGATTCAATTTCGATACTTTCGAAAGCAGAATGCGCGAAAGCTTGAGCCTGCTCTCTTCGAAGATGAACTGAATCTGTTCCGGATGGATTAGGATCATCAGGATGAGGAATTAGTGCGAGTGTGGCGGAAATAGCTAAGCTTAAAGGGGTTGATGGTTCGAAATCTGGAGCACTTCGACTGCTGAAGAAGGCATCTGGCGCCCTTCGTGTGCCAAGTTCTGGGTTGTCGTGGATCTGGTGAGATTCTGGTGGTGGCAGAACAGGGAAGTAAGAATGGATGTAGGTGTAGTAGCCTCCCAAGCTAGCCACTTGTATTAGCGCTAGATAGAGGACAGTCTAGAAAACTCATACATATCTTGATCGTTCGAGTAAGTACGAATGTATGAGCAAGGTTGGTCGCTCTCAGAACATGTTCCGGCGTGATCTGTTGTGTCATAACCGCTATCGTGCCCATCAAGCTGGGCGTTGAATATTGCGTCAAACATAAAATCTGTGTCATCCAGACATAGGTCAAGTCTACAGCGTATTAGCAGTTTTAACTTTGTAAAGGTCCCCCAAGAAGGTTCCACTGTCCAGGATCAAGCAAGGTGGATTATAGAGACGCACTGTTTTAATCCTCCTCCTGGGAGCACCAGACTTAGAGGCTCAGCAAAGTCGGCTAACGGATCATAATTAGCATTGGTAGTTCGCTGCACCGAGCCGGAGAGGAAATCACCCTGATTCAGCTCGGGCAATATTGATAAAGAAACATGATTGAAATCGCTGTTGTCCGAAGAAGGTGCAGAATTAGCGTCGTTAATGGACGGCAATCCTCGCTTCTTGCGAATTCTTGAACCACCACGTTTACTTTGAGTGTAAATGCATGTTTTCCCTTTGGTAATACACTTCCAAGATGTCAGCGAAAACTTGAGCAGGTCAACTTGAATAAACGAACACTGGTGCACTTTGACTTTCCGTCGCATCGCGTTCTCGACGCCCTACATTCAAGACAGGCGAGCTTCACGGGAGGCACAGCAAACTTCTTCCTGACCGGTTGGGCAGGCTTTCCCGTCAGATGTGGGGAGTTAGAATTAGTTCGAGCCCTATTATAGTCTAAGTCAATATCGTCATAAGACAGCGAGTCAAGATTAATATTGAAATTGAGATCACTAGATTCAGTGATGGCAGAACTGCTGAAGTCCATTTCGCGAAAGTGGAGAAGGAGATGAGTGAGGTTGGGCAAGTATGGGTGAGATAATTTTTGTACTTCGTAGACGAAGGAACCAACGGAATATGAACCCCACATACATATGTACGAATGCTTCGATGCAGTGGCCAGAAGCAGACGCGCAGCTTCCAGTCTACAAGGGTGCACTGGGCTGTCTGATCCTTATCTTTGGTGTGACATTAACCAGCCCCAGATCCGATGTCAAGAATGCGGAGAGCCGGAGAAGATCAGATATAACGTAGGAGTACAGCACGATTTAGCTGAGTTTGCTGATTAAGGAATGCTGCAGATGCAAGATAGGTCTCAACCGCAAGTCGATGGCATTTGGTGGGAACGTTCTTGAAGCCCAAATTTTTCAATTTCGGCGAGATTGGCGTGCTGCGGTAGATATCGTTCGAGCAGGTTTCTTTTCTGCTTTCTATTTGCTCGAGCATTTGAAGAATTATCAGCGGTTCATCCATGGTCTTTCAATGTCTACTCGTATGTTTTGAAGGCTCCTCGGGATTTGAGTCTCTTTCGGGATCTGAAAAAGATGCTCCAGGTGGATCAATCAAGTAGTTCAATGATTATAGCAGCACCCGAGCCTCCATACTCATCCCCAAGGCTCGCTCCTCTATGAAGCAGGACGTGAGGAAATCTGATGACTATAAAGACAAGAAGAAGGACTATTGTGATCCAGCTTTCAACAACATGTCAGGTCCTTGAACAGTGGAGCGGGAGTAATTAGAGATGTGAGATTAGCATGGGCGTCGAAGCGAGTGTGGTTAGAGGTGTGAGATTAGCGTGGGCGCCGAAGCGAGTGTAGTCTTGCGGAACTTGGCTGGCGGGGGAGATAAAGCATCATTACTCATACGGTCGAGCCTCGAGGAGTTATGACACTCCCGTAAGCACTTGAGGACTTAAGCAGATATGCATGAGACAGCCCTCCGTGGGATTGGTCCACGACTTTCCACATCTGGCATGGCGTCTTGCCGGTTGGAGGGCAACTTCAGTTGTTCCTGCGTTAGGTCTAAAATTGAGTACTAAATAATTTTGATCATTTCACGACATGAGTTGTCGACGACACTCCCAGCTATCAATCAAATTGGAGAATTCGTCATGTTTAGTACGCTATCAATGCACCACCCCTTTACCCAGTATTATAATAAAACAAAAGCTTTGCGACCATAACCCATTGGTACGCCAACCCCACAAGGGACTCGATATGAGGAGAAATCGAAGGACACCTTTGCCAGCTCCCAGCCCTTCTACGAATGTCCACCGTTCTTGATATCGTTAGTCCCGTTAATCGTCTTCAATCCCGCGCTGTCAAAGGCCTGCTGGAAGTCGTGAATGATGTCGGAGATGTGTTCCAGTCCCAGACTCACCCTAATCAGATCAGGCGTAACTCCTGCTTGGATCTTTTCTTCATCCGGAAGTTGTTGATGTGTGGTCCTCCATGGGTGGATGATCAATGTCTTTGCATCTCCAACATTGGCCAAATGACTACAGAGCTTCAGACTATCCACCACGGCACTCACTTCGTCAATATTTCCATCCACGCCAAATGTCAGGACCCCTCCGTAGCCGTTCTTCAGATTCCGGGCGGCATATTCGTGGTCTGGATGAGATTTCAGCCCCGGATACAACACCCATTTGACAAGTGGATGGCCCTCAAGCCATTCAGCAAACGCAAGGGCATTCTTGCAATGCCGCTCCCCCCGGAGACTGAGTGTTTCGAGACCCATAAGGAACAGCCAAGCATTGAAAGGACTCATACATGGTCCTAGATCTCGCATAGCATCCATTCGGAGCTTTGCTGCTAATGACTTGAAGCCATATGCATCCCAAAACTTCATTCCGTGGTATCCGTCGGCAACCTCCGTGAAGCCGGGAAACTTCCCACTCTTTGACCAGTCGAACTTTCCACCATCAATTACTACTCCGCCCATAGATGTCCCATGTCCTCCAATCCACTTCGTTGCGCTGTGTGTGATGATGTCTGCTCCAAGCGAGAAAGGTCGTTGGACGTACCCACCCATGCCAAAAGTGTTGTCACATATCAATGGGATACCGGCGTCGTGAGCAACCTTTGCAATTGCTGAAATGTCTGGAACGTTGTGCTTTGGATTGCCGATGGTCTCAATGTAGACAGCACGAGTCTTATCGTCGATAGCAGCGGCGATGTTCTTCGGATCTTGCCCCTCGACCCATTTCACATTGATGTTGAATTTCTTCAGGTAGACCTTGAATTGATTGTAAGTTCCTCCGTACAGCCAACTTGTGCTGACAAAATTATAACCAGATTCCATCACAGAAGTGAGAGCCATGAACTAGTATAGGTATCAACTTATGTTTCTATCACCGCTAGTGTGACGGAGTTTACCTGTGCTGCATGTCCAGACGCGGTGGCAACTGCACCAACCCCTCCCTCAAGTTGGGTCATTCGTTGCTCGAAAACTGATATTGTTGGATTGCCCATCCTCGTGTACACGTAACCATCTTTTTCCCAAGCAAATTTGCTGGCCCCGTCTGCCGCGTCCATGAAGTTGTACGAGCATGTTTGAAAAAGAGGCACGGCACGCGATCCATTAATGGGGTCAGGCTCCTGTCCGGCGTGAAGCTGGAGGGTCTCAAACTCGGGTTCTCTGCAAGATTGATATTAGTCGATGCGAGTCTGTTCTGGAGTATTACCACTTACTTTGTCACACCTCTAAGAGATCCAGATGCAGGCATCTTGAAAGTGGTGGATGGTAATGGCTAAGTTGTTGGGAAGTGAAGGGATATGTCAACGAGTCTGGTGAGAGAGTTCCGAAAGTCACTCAAGAATGATATATACTTTTCCCGCGGCTGAAGTTGATTTCGAGCAACGTCATGTCAACCTAGAAGTGCTGAGATCTAACTCAGAGATAAGCATCTCAAATACCGACACATCAAAGACCTTGAAAACAAGTTTAATAACTTTTATTTTGTTCCCCAGGTGGATGAAATATCGATCGCAACACTTAAGTTAGGGATTCGAGTTTCAAACCCCGGGGAAGTCGGGATTCTGGAAATGCAAGACCAGTGTCCATAATTATGGCGCCCCCAGACACCACCTGCGGGATTCAGTAAACAGCTTGGAATCTATCTTCTTATCTCTTGGAAGCCGAGGTCCCCTTTCGAAATTGCCGTCTGGTATATCGTTGTGGCCTTTTTGCTAGATGAGCTAAGAAGTGGAGGTATTTGCCCTGTGGTACCAAGTTGGTCCTAATCATGCGGTCTCAGGTACACAGTGATGCAATCTCTATCTTTACCGATTAGCTGCTCCCAGAAATCATCGAGTTAGTTTTCTGATTGAATAATGCACTTCATGTGTTTACTCTTTGAAGTCTCAGAATGACTCTAGGCGACTGTAAGATCGCTAGTCTGTGAGGATTGCAAGCGCCCGCAGATTTTCTCAGCTTACGTTGTTGATTGGTTCTCTATCGTTTACAAACAGCTTCTATTAGCCTTAGGACTCTGTATAATAAAGTGTATGCACTGGAAAATCTTTGCACTCTTCAGATACAACCCAGGTTTACATCGTACTGGTATATTCGAGGTCATGGATATAAATGCTTAGTGGAAAAAACATATGCAACCCATTATTTTGCAAAACCAACGCCATTAATAATTTCTCGAGCCTTGAAGATCTCCCATTCCTACACGCGTCGTCTCGTCAGTACAGCCAAGGACCTAGAAAATGATTAGCAAAAGTACGAAACCTAAGTGTTGAGACTTTAATACCCTTCATCAAGCTATTCTGAACAATCGGAACATGAGTTTTATGTTTTGGTATGCCGAGCACATCAGAATGAATGATCTCCATGGCGGTTTGTGTGTCCTCCTTTTTTATCACTAGACTAAGAGATCACTTTAGTTAGCCTTTCGTCAATTCTTGCAATTACAAGTAGTAACCACTTACGAAATATTGATCTCACTAGCACCCTGGCCAATCAGATATATGTTAACACCTCCCGTTGCCAATTTGGAGAATATTTGTCCTGAATCCTTCGTCAGCTCGTGTACGTTGGCCGCCAAACGAAGAGCGTCTCACCAGCAATGCCAACCATGTTCCGCATCTTGTGTCCAATAACCGACACAATTGCCATATCTTGAAGTACTTCTACGGTACCACACTTTTCAAGACTCTCCAACAGGCGCGTCACTTTTTCAGGTTCGTCTAGCGACGATATTGCAAGGCTTACGGACTGCTCGCTCGATGTGATAAGATCCGCCACCGCATCCAGATCGTCAAGCTTTTTGAAAACTTGAGCCAGAAATCCTTGCGAATTTTTTTGTCTGTTTGATTGTATGTTTATCAGGACAATCGAATCTTTCGTGGTAAGGGCAGTTGGCGCACGGCGGCTTTGAGAAGAACCATAGTAACCATTTGCTCGCATGAATGTTGAAATTGCCAAGCTCGAGAGAGATGACACCATGCTAGCATCGTCCGCATCTGATACTAGACTACTAGTGCCACTCGGTTGAGATGGATAAATGATTGTCCCGCTACCCTCAGGATTTTTCACATTTTTGATGCGCAAAGGGATATTGGCACTGCGAATCTGCTCCATCGTGAATGGGTGGATGACCTAGGAAGCTGGACGTTAGCAGCCTGAATCTCGCTTATTCAACTTCGTTCGGTGTTTGTGATGAGGGTTTAGAAAACTCGGCCGTATCACTTACCTCGCTCCCATAATAGGTCAATTCGGATGCCTCCTCGAGAGTCACTGTTGGCAGGAGTCGAGCTGAGGGGATTTTTCTAGGATCCGACGTAAAGATTCCGTCAACTTCTTTCCAGATCTGAAGTTCTGAAGCATTTGTTCCCACCGCACACATAGCAGCACAAAGGTCTGAATACCCTCTGCCGACACTTTTCAAGAGGGAAGTCGGCATCATTCCGAAGAATCCTGAAAAACTTAGTTCAAGTAATATGGTAATCACGCGGAGACCTCACCTGTAACGACAGGCACGCTGTCGCCACACTCTTCTAGTCGCCGTCCGATTTCCACCGCCATAGCACTGAAAAATCGAGGTCCGAGTTCTTCATATGCCATCTTTTGCTTGTATCTGTCGGTCGTGTATGCACAATCTACCAGGTCATCCAATGTTACCAAGCTTGCTTCAATTCCCTGCATGTGATTAGAGGAGGAGAACAGCATACTTAATAATGTTTCAATTGGTCACGTACCTGGCTCTTCAAAGACGCTACTACAACGCGACAGGCTAGCCTTTCTCCAGTTGCTACAACTCTGTCGGTTGACCTGCCCGAAAGTTCCCCTATCGTCTAGAGTCTGTGTTTAGTGATTATCCCATCGAAGCTGGTGTTTGAGACGAACCTGTGCTGCTATGAGAAAGCTTCTCAAGCTCTCACAATCTCGAGTAATTCCATTGTCTAACTCGCTAAAGATCTTTCCGTGCCGCCTATCATCTTCATCTCCCAGTCTAAGAGCCCGACTCGCATCGAGATGGTTATCACGAATAGCATCAATCGTAGCATTCAGGCCATATTGACCTTTGGAGGGGTGTATGGCGTAATCGATAGCTTGTAGTAGAAGACTAGTCGTCCCCAGTGATTTAGATGTCCCCGAGATTGCAGAGCATACAACAGCGACTTTGCTGCCTTTAAGGTAGCGTGGAATGATAGTGCCAGTAATCGTCTGAAGTAACTTGCCAAGACTTGTACCGCCGTACTTCTGGACCACCCAAGGATTCTGTTGATATATTAGAGGCATGATGAGAAAGTTGAGAGGAAGCTAATTTGTGAGGTAACCTTGACTCAAAAATGTTCTTGACTCAAGAAAGGATGATGGCACTTACTTTTACTTTGAAGAAACAATTGACATTGTAGGTCTGATGTTGCCATCGGTGGCTTGGTCGTAGAATGACGCGAGACACGTGATATTCGGGATTTGAGGCACGACCGGGATTGAAAGATCTCTTATCTCCAAGCAGGAAGCCCTGAACGTACTTTGGAACTCACCGAATATCGAGGCCACTATGCTCAGCTGATATCTGTTGGTAGGTCTAGGCCAAACGTTGACGGTCCATGGTAGGGCTGTCAAAAATTGCGTGACGTATTTGTATCGCGTCGATCAAGGCCCCAAAACACGTATTAATCAAGCCTCCGATACAGCGCATAAGATATATACATAATATATGTATAATATTATGACAATTAAGTATAATATAGCATATTTGTTGGGAAATCTTAGGTATTGTGCTATATAATTATGTTAAGTCCCGGCCCTGCGAGCTCTACTAATTAGACCTATTCTTAGGGTGGGTACTTAAGTAGTGTAAGCCTTGGGATACCCAATCGGGATAGCGTCTAGGTGCATTTGTATCGCTCAAGAACAGGCCAAATACCATGTGTTGGTTTCTAAGCCAAATACGTGTATTTCGGCAGCCCTAGTCCATGGATGGTGACGCATTCAGCCGTTTGTGTCCAAAGCCCTCAGAGCCAATATTAAGCGACGCTGTGACAACCATGAATGAACATGTTCAAATAACCCCTCCAAGTCATCGAAGAGAGCATATTGTGCCTTACCTCCCTCTCCTGCTATTGTATATATTTCAACTTTTCCTGACATTAATAGCCTATCATCTCAAGCCCACAATCAACATCGCTGCAAATTACCGGCAGAACTGGTATACCATACATCTGGACTTTTCTTTTCTGGCAATATCGGATCCGGCTATCTCTTGAACTCATATTTTGAAGAATTAAAAAGTGCTGAAGAAAATGCGTATGATCCGTCGTCAATCATCCTTTTCCAAAACATGTACTAAACTAATAGGTCTCGACTGTCAACCAACATTTACGAACGAGTACCTTGGATTCGTCAAAGGCCAGAAGCTCGCTGAGCTCGATTCCTTCCAGCTCGAGTCAGGAATAAATCTCAAAAATGTGACGGTTGCGTACAAGACCTGGGGAAAGCTTAACGAGCGTGGCGATAATTGCTTGACGATTTGCCATGCTTTATCCGGGAGCAGTGACATTTCAGATTGGTGGGGACCGCTACTTGGTCCTCGAAAACCATTCGACACATCAAGATATTTCATATTTTGCGCGAATGTCCTGGGCTCACCATATGGAACGACTTCTTCACTGAGTACCGACCCAGAGACAGGATTCCCGTATGGCCCTGAGTTTCCGCAGACTACCATTCGAGACGATATTCGGTATGGAGATTCCGTGATCGATACGCGTATCCTATACTGACATTTTCTTCTAGATTGAATAAATTGGTCTTAGATGCGCTAGGAGTTAAACATGTAGCGGCGGTGATAGGAGGATCTATGGGTGGGATGGCAACCCTTGAATGGCCTTTGTGTACCCCCGAAGGCTACGTTGGAGCCATTGTCCCAATCTCAACTTCAGTGGATCACGATGCTTGGGGAATATCCTGGGCTGAGGCGCAAAGACAATGTGTCTTCGCAGATCCAGCATTCGCAGAGGGCTACTACGATCCGACGCCCGCAGGTCAACCAGCTTCAGGTCTTGCAGCTGCTAGAATGGTCGCTATGCTCACATATCGATCTTCGCCATCCTTTGGTACGAGATTTGGGAGAGGCCCTGCTTCTGCAAGACCTTCCAAATCAATTCAACCAAAGTCCGTGGACCGATCAAAAGAAGTAAAGATTGCTAGAAGGAAACCAGAGAATCCTGCATTCACAGCTCAAAGTTATCTGCATTACCAGGGTCAAAAATTCGTTAATCGCTTCGACGCAAATTGCTTCATCCATCTCACTAGGAAAATGGATCAGCACGACATAACTCGCGATCGTCTTCCACCTGGTTCCACTCTTTCACGCGAAGAAGGATTGTCCAGCATCCTCGCCTCGGTACCATCAAGACCACTTGTCGTGGGCATTGCATCAGATGTTCTGTTTACCCCTGAACAGCAAGAAGTTTTGGCGAGTGCTCTGCCAGATGCGGAATTGGTGATGATTCCGAGTCCTGAAGGTCACGATGGCTTTTTGCTTGAGTTCGAGGTTTTGGGCCCATTAATTGAAGCGTTCTTAAAAGACAGGTGTGGCTGGATCTATGAGGGACCTCCGCTAGTCGCACATGAAGACAATCTAAAGGAGATTGCAGAAAACAGTGTTTTTGGGGAGGTAGAGGTGGGTTGGTAGACCTGGACGAACTGTGGCTTAAAGTGTTCTGCTTAATATGAATCGGGATTGCGCGATTTGTTTTGGCTGTAGTCTTCATTATTATTATATTTGGAGTACGATTGGGATAGCGATATATGACAAAGAAAAACTCTTTCCAAAAACTATCAGCAGAATGATTCTTTCGCTTTGATAGTTACTAGTATGTGCGGCAGTACTAATTAGAGCACGATGAGTAACAACATGTCTGACGTCCACAGAGAAATGACCACTTCTTGTGAAATCCCTAGCCCCAAAACCAAAAATTATATACTCACAATTCACCCTTTTTTTCTTCTGGTCTCAGTCGGGGGGAACAAACAGTACAATCCCGAGCTCCACTCTAGTGCATGTGCGTAATAATCCCATCACTCTGCGATCTTTTTGTATTTCCTGGTTCGGGAATTGGATTCAAATCCCGGCTCGCCAGCTCATGATATGTAATATGATCACAACATCGAATACAAAGTAAACTTCTTCAATCGGATCTTGAGCTTTCAGGTATTCGATACTATTCTCGAACTTAGCTCTCAATTATGGGATCTATGCAGCAACGAACTTTTAAGGTTGCCGCTATTCAAGCAGCACCCGTATCTTTTGACGTAATATCAAGTCTACACAAGGTTGAATTATTGACCGCAAAAGCAGCATCTGAAGGCGCAGAGCTGGTATGCTTCCCAGAAGGATTTTTGTCTGCCTATCCATGGAGATATGCCTTTGATGCTACTATAGGGACACGTGAGCCCCGAGGTAAGAGAATATGCTTTGACGTATATCGATACTGAGCATCTGATTTAATATTGAAGGCTGATTTTCCTAGGCCGAAAATGGTTCGCAAAGTACTATGAGAGTTCAGTCATGATTCCATCGCCAGAATTTGATGTTCTCCAGAACTGTGCACGAGAAAACGGCGTTGTCTTGAGTATTGGAATCATTGAAAAGAGCGAGAATGGAGGAGGAACGTTGTTCTGTACTATGGTATTGATTGGGAAGGATGGGCAATTATTGAGCAAACATCG
This sequence comes from Chaetoscypha palmicola, assembly GCA_003988945.1. NCBI lineage: Eukaryota > Fungi > Ascomycota > Leotiomycetes > Helotiales > Helotiaceae > Chaetoscypha > Chaetoscypha palmicola. The sequence continues at coordinate 9,906 of QYAH01000127.1, read as the reverse complement.
CAAAGTAAGCATATTACGTCAGCTAGGTACTTCTTTGTGGCTGATTTTGAAGCTTGTACCTACAGGTGCCGAGAGGTTGGTATGGGGAAGAGGCTCGGGCGATTCGTTGAATGTCGTAGATGCAGGGTTCGGCAAGATAGGGGGGTTAATCTGGTGAGTAGTTAGCCTCGCTCCTGAAAGGACTTCGCTTAACGTTCGGTACAGCTGGGAGAACTATATGCCTGCAGCTCGAATGGCATTATACCAGCTTGGTATTGAGTAAGTGGGAGAGCTGAATTACACGTCAGCTGCTGATATGATTTCCAGAATTTATATTGCACCAAACGCAGATGACCTACCAGAATGGATTGCTACCATGCAGCATATTGCTAAAGAAGGTCGATGTTTCGTCATAAATGTGAATCAATTCTGCAAGGTACAGCGCCACTCCGCGGTCCAACTTCGAGTGATCTCTGACACCTGTAGGTTTCTGATTTCCCTGCGGATTATCCTCCTTTTGCCGAGGGGTCGACAGATCGCAATACTGCAACTGGCAATGCTTGGAGTAAGGATGACATCTTGAACCATGGTGGATCTTGCATTATTGGGCCTCTGGGAAACTTTCTTGTCCAGCCAGTGAGAGATAAGGAAGAAATTCTATACGCGATCCTAGATCGATCAGATCTAATTGAGGCAAGGGTATTTAAACCTAGCACTACAAGCAAAAGATGCAGAATTGAGTTGACGAAACTTTAGATGGATTTCGACCCCGTTGGCAGTTATTCGAGGCCAGACATTTTGTAAGCAGTATTCCCTCGGTGCATTTCTTGAGACTGATTGTTGTCAGCTCTTTGCGTGTGAACAAGCAGCGAGGTGATAATGTCACATTTGCAGGCTGAACCCTAGCCAGGGACAATTTAACAAGTTGATATTTCATCAACCTTTATTTATCTTCATCGTATCACTATGCCCACTCAGATGTAAATATTGCAGCATATACGATACACATCCTTCCTGGCGTCGAAGCAATCTAATAAAAGAACTTCTTTATACTCGCAACACAACAGTCAAATAATCCCACAAGTCCAGTACTTGCCTGTGTCACTCGACTCAACTTGAGATCTATTATCTCTTGCTATGCAACTCAGACCATGACCATACAGTCTTTCAACGAACCTTACTCGTGCCCTGTTCCATATTCGACTTAGCCCCACCCACTGTGCTGCTTTTTTTAAAAAAAAAAAGAAATCTTTTCCCCTCGGTCTCCGTTGCGTCACTTCTGCAGCTGAAAGGTCAAAATCGACAGAGCATGATTAAATAAATTCGACTACTTAAATAGTTATTTTTTCTTCCAGCCCAGACACCAGTCCATCAACAATAGCCACTATACCTACAGCCCCAGGATCAGGAACCTTTTTACTCATCTCCTCTGATACATATACCGCCCTTCCAAAAGCTGGGTTCATGTTTTGCGTCTTTTCCATTCCATTTTTGGCAGCAAGTCTTGCATCCTTGATAGAGTGTTTCTCCAGCTCGACAATGAATGGTTCCAATGCATCCATCAAAGTTCTATCGCCGATCCTAGCCGCTGTTGCATTCTTTAGTGAGGCAAGAGCAGCTGAAGCTACAGTCGCGCACGACATCGTTTCCATGAGCACGGTAGAAACTGGGAGATCTCTAGTTGCTACAGCTAGAGCGCTGAAGAAAATGCCAAATATCACGCCAGAGGTCCCATCCATTGATTCCTCAATTGTCTCAGCGACTTCAATCATCATCTCCAGTGCGTTTTTAGATGCTGTTGAGGAAGACATTAGCTTCAAAATCGCATATGCGCCTCGTTTTAAAGTTGACCAGCAGTCGCCGTCGCCCACCATGGTGTCGTAGTCTGTAATAATAGATTCGGATGAGATGAGAGAATTGCAGGAACTAGTCACAGCGGAGATAAATTGAGGTATGTCCACTGCCGTGCTTGTATTACTGTAGTGGGCTAAAACAGGAATAGCATTTGGAACTTACGTTGTAGTCCTGTCTCGATCTTTACTGCGTCGCACTTGGATCCGTTCGTCAATATTGGCTTATTTGTCAAATTCGCAGAGGATTGGCCATTGTGAGCATCGACGTGATGTGATGTCCAGCCAGGACTTGAGTATGCCGCGTTCAAATGAGACATAATTTCTTTATCGGCTTTCAGCAACGTGATGCTAAAGCCAGGTCCGTCTAGGTTTGTCATGAATGTCCCTTGCATAACCTTTGTTGGTTTGATCTGAAAGCTTGCTATAGATCCACACTAGTGAGTAATTGCAAATAAATTCAAAAATACATTTCTCACCGATTCCTCGAACAACATTCGTGGTGATGGCCGAAAGTTCAAGCACTGAGAGTCCGCCGAGATTGTTGACAAGAAGTACGATTTCTTCGGCATTTGAGAAGTCAACGTAAGAATGATCTGTGTCCGTAGCAAAAAAAATCTGTGCTAGGATATTTGCGATGAGTGCGGAAAGTGGCGGCAAAGGTTTCAAGATTCTACAACCTGGCTCGTTGTGGATGCCCATTCCTAACTCAACCTCATCTACCCCAAGATTAATATGGCTGTCATCTGGCCTTCCTGGAACGTGTACATGATCAAGAGAAACACCAACTGTCGCTAAGCCATTGACGATCTTTTCACCCATGGCTTTCAATTTAGTAAGACTTGCCCCTTCTGAAGCCATAGCACCAAGAATTTTATGAAAAAGGACGGTCCCAGCAAGACCTCTCCTGCCCACCTTTCCTCCTCTCTTCTTTCCCACGGACACATCGTCACCTACAACTAAAGTCTCGACTCTCAAGCCATATAGGGCGCGTGCTTTCTCGGCCGCAAGCAGGAAGTGAAATACATCTCCAGTGTAGTTCTTTAAAAATCAACAAAACGCCTGCGGCACCACCGGCCTCTTTGATACCACTGATAAGCTGCTTGACACTGGGGGACGCAAAGATGTTTCCTGATATTGCTGCCGTGAGAAGGCCATCACCGACAAAAGCAGCGTATGCTGGCTCGTGCCCAGCACCTCTCCCCCTGAGATTAGCGACACTTGTGAGTTTCCATCGTGTGGTCCGAAACAAATCGCTTAAAAATCAATTAGCTGTGCTGAATCTTGACCAAACGCAGTATTCGCGATTGGCTTACTCTTCTGCTCTCTGTCGAGAATCAAATTAGGATCCTGCAGCGTCAAGCTTTCCAAAGCGTCAACTACGAGATTGCTGACATCGTCCACGAAGCGTTTGGCTAACATATTGATAAGCCAGATTTTGGAGAGAGTCTCTAAGGGAGGATTAGATAATTTGATCAGAGGTCCATACAGTAGGGCTAGTAAGAAGGGACCTTAAAGAGTAGAAACTCTCTTCACAGGTTTCATTGTCCTCAAGGGCACAAGCATTTGGGACACGGACTCGTAGTTCCATCCGATACATCCAAGATGACTCTGATCCAGGTAAGTAGTCAGTTTTCCGAATATCGAATTACAATCTCGATTCCACGCGGAAAAGAACATCGGGAAACCATGGCTGTCAGCTACGCCCTCCTCGTATACCATTCGGGAATGTGAACCGAACAACAGCGTTACATCTGCCACCCTACGACTCTTGACTCAATACACCTCATCGATTCCGAATCATGCAAGCGCTAGTATGTGCATACGGAAAAGTATCCGCGATGTTGCCGAATCTTAAGGACGGGCTGTCGCCAGGTATCTTGGGAGGTGTAGTCTGTGCCACGAATGACAGCAACCGATGGGGTTGAGCTTGGCCTTCTCCTCCTGTCGACCCGCGTTGGAGAAACTGGATACTTGGGAATTCAACCTCCAACCTTCAGGGGTACTACTAGAGTCAAGTATAAACAAGTACGGCTGCACACCCATGCAAATGTATTTGAGTATTCACAAGAAGAAGAATTCGTCCTTCTCCTGCCCTTTGGTTTCCAGAACCACCATCATAACGTCTTGAAACTTGATACCAAATTTTATTTCTCACCCATCTCCTCGACAGAACCCACGTTTGCTAGGATGGATGTCACACACACAGACGAGAAATCTGGCGAGATGGTAGAGCACGTCGACAATAAACTCACCCTCACTGCATCCGAGCCCGAACCACTCAAATCAATGGGGCGCGAAGAAAAGCTTGATCGTTTTGGTTCACACGCTAAGACAGATCCTGTTGAGATTGCCCTTGTCAAGAAATTGGATTGGTACATGATGGTAAGTGTTTTCGGTACGCATATGAGACTTGTTAAACGACTAACACACTGTGAAGCCAATTCTCTGGCTCATGTATTTTCTCAATTTCTTTGACAGGAATGCCATGGTTAACGCGAAGCTCAATGGTTTGACGGAAGACTTGAACTTGAAAGGAACTCAATACAATACCTTGATTTCCATCTTGTTTGTTGGGTATTTGCTGGGACAAGTCCCCTCAAACATGATTCTCAACAGAGTCAAGCCGGCGTGGTACATGGCTGGTAAATCCGAAGATGCTTATCTACCGAACAGAGTCTAGAGAACTGACAAATCTATACTTTTCACATTTGCGTGGACGATTGTACCTACTTTGACTTGTCTCGTCAAAGACTTTCATGGAATGCTTGCTGCTCGACTCATCCTCGGAGTTACAGAAGCACCATTCTATCCCGGCGACCTAACAGCACTGATTGGTTCTAAAAGACTTGAATCACTGGACTGTGCTCTTTATGCGACGACTAGTGGCATCGGTAATATTACTACTGGTGTAGTTCATTAACAATAGCAGCTATATTAGTCGCAGCGCCGATACAGCTCTTTATGCGACGACTAGTGGCATCGGTAATATTACTACTGGTGTAGTTCATTAACAATAGCAGCTATATTAGTCGCAGCGCCGAGACAGCTCTTTACGCTCTTTTCTATATCAGCAGTGCTTGGCATCTCACGAGACCAACCGTATCGGCTATTGAGACTAGCAAAGTTGCTCAACAGAAATGGCCGATGAGCGAGGATCAGAGCATGGTAATAAGCAAGATTGAGCACATTGCGTTGGCGTTGGAATAGAGGCACAAGCAAAGATATATAGACGCTATCGGCATCGAGGAAGCGTGAAAGATCATCAATTTCCCAATACGCTTAGATAAGCAGGGTCTCCTTCTGGCAGCTCTCAAGTCAGATCATCTTGCACGTTTTACTAATGGTTTGAAAGGTGTCAATATTTTTGGAGAGGTCAGCGAAGAAACTCTTAAAAAGGGAGTTGAGGATTGGAAAGCAGCTCAACGGAAACTGAAGGCCTCTTAGAAGCATGTAGTAGATCAGATTACAATTGAAACAGTTTCAAGCTTAATTCCGGCTATCAAACCCACTTTCTGTATTGACATTCCGTTTGCTCCATGTCTATGTAGCTCCATCTGAGGACGGTGTTCCGGCCGGCTACCGGATATGTATCCGAGCTTGGCAAGAGCCAGTGGAGCACCAGCCGCCCAACCAAACTACAAGATCGCGTCTCACCATACGGTATTCACTTACTTAAGTAAGTAAGAATCGCAGACCGCTCTGACGAATTCGATCGTTTTGCATTCATAAGGCAATGGCGAAAATCAAGACCATTGAATACTTTCGTGTCCCTCCACGTTGGCTTTTTGTCAAAATCACCAATGAGGCGGGGAACGTAGGGTGGGGTGAGGCTTCCCTGGAGGGTCATACCCAATCAGTAGAAGGTTGTCTAGATGCGTACATTGAAAGATATATTGGAATGGATGCAAAGTGAGAACCCCTTCACGTAGTTAATTGATGCAAAATCTCAAGTCTGGCAATAGTGATATTGAGCACATCTGGCAGACAACTTGGAGGCTTGGTTTCTATCGGGGTGGTCCGGTGTTCATGAGCGCTTTAGCGGGGTTGGATATTGCATTATGGGACTTGAAAGGTAAAGTTCTCCTATTTATTTAGACGTTGTTCTAATATCTGTTTAGCTCGTCGATTGGGAGTACCTATTTACGAACTTCTTGGTGGAAAGGTGCGCGACAAACTCAAAGTGTACGCTTGGATCGGCGGTGATAGACCGTCAGATGTTGTAACTCAAGCGTAAGCTCCTTCGTCCTGGCCTGGATTTTGCATGTTTTGACACGCAATAGGACAGCTAGAAAAGACCAAGGGTTCACAGCCGTCAAGATGAATGGGACCGAAGATCTTGGATGGTTAGATTCACCATCTGCCTTAGACGATTGCGTGGAGAGACTCAAAGCCGTCAAGTCATTAGGAATGGACGCAGGCATAGACTTCCATGGCCGTGTTCATAAGCCAATGGCAAAACAGCTTGCAAAGGCTCTTGAGCCTCATCGTCCTATGTTTATTGAAGAACCATTGCTCTCGGAACACCCAGGTGGCATCAAGGAAATCTCACAACTGACCAGTACTCCAATTGCGCTTGGCGAGCGACTCCATAGCCGTTGGGATGTCCGACCGTTCCTAGAGTCTGGTGCTGTTGACATCCTCCAACCTGACATCGCTCACATCGGCGGTATCTCTGAAATGAAACGCATTGCAGCTATGGCTGAGGCTTACGATGTGGTTGTAGCACCTCATTGTCCTCTTGGTCCAATTGCACTCGCTGCAAACGTACAAGTAATGGCTGCTACCGCCAATTTCGCTATACAGGAAATGAGCTTGGGCATTCATTACAATGTTGGTGGACAGGATTTGACAAGTTACACACATAATCCAGAAGTATGGAATGTGAAAGGTGGATATCTAGATCTCATGAAGGGTCCGGGTCTGGGAATCGAAATTGATGAGGACCAGATCAGGAAATTCTCACAGAATGAGAAGGCCTGGGTGAGCCCTGGGTTTATCGGACCTGGTGGAGAGGTCAGAGAGTGGTGATAAGCGTATTGTCAAATAAGACAAATTATCGAAGAGCGAACACTACACTCTATAAATCATAGTATAATTAAAGCGTCAATTGGATGTCAATTTTGCACGCTTAAAACTACGATATAAAGTGATAGACAATTGAATACAAACACCGTATGTGTTTCCGAACTCCTGAACGCGGACTTAACCCATCCGCGCTCTGGCTCGACTGGCGCATTTTTATATGTTCCTTAAACTCCTCGTTCGCCCACGCACATTCAGAAGGAGAAGAAATCTACCAAAGCTCTGTCCGTATCCGCTTCGTGTTATCATCTTGTCTGAAATAACTATTTTTTTGGAACTTGAATTTCAATCGTCGCTCTTGAAGAAAATATTGAGCTGGATTATGTGTAATTGGGTGTCCTAGGTATGTTGTTACCCCTGAGGATTATATCCATTGCTCCGTTGATTGTATACTGACTGGTGTAAAGCGTTGGGGTGTTCATATGCTTCTCGAGGCTGAACGCTGCGTTGTGGACTAAAGGCTTTGGGAGGGTATGTATTCGGTGAGGTGTGTGAGCTTTGCGTTTGTCTCTCGTCCATGCTATGGTTGTCCTTCAACTGCTGAACGTCCATGTTGCCCGGCATGTACCCGTATCGTTTCCAAAATTGCCAATGATACCATGTGATCCAAGCTACGGGAATCGAAAGGATACTGTGGTGATAAATATCAGGATTAAGGTCCCATACTGGAATAACATTTGAGACTATGAGAACCATTGTAAGTGGGGGAAACATACTGATTGATAATAGCCAACACAATGAGAATATAAGTCAAGGTACACCCGATGTCTGCTGGGCATTGACCGACACTCATTATTGGAAGAATAGCTCCTGCTGCCCAAAAGACGATCTCCGTGATACTTAGGATGAAATTCGCTTTTATGCTGGAGAACTTCTTGAGATTGTGAACTTTCTCGGTATAGATCATGTAGGCCATGATTATGAGACCTTTGGCTGCCTATTTGATAAATCTTGAATTAGTTCAAAGATTGTCCAAGAGAGCGGAACACGTAAAGGATTAAATTACCACGCCCATCACCATTGAACTGTTTCTGGTAGTTACGAGATTTGTATTCAGCATGCGGTATCCCGATACCGAGAACTCCGGCAATGACAAGGAACTGGACGTAGTGAATGATGTTGAGCTGTGCTCAGTTCCGTAGGACATAGACATCTTTCGCTTCCGGTGTTGAATTTGAAGTAAGGGTTGTCTACTCAAGTATTCAAGCGACATTTCAAGCCGACGAGAAGATGCACGCTGCTCTCTAATTCCCATTAGCTTGAATCACGCTATTTGCCTTGGCTTGCCCAAGACAACCATGATCAATATTACCCATGATCAATATTGGATCAAGAGTATACTTTGGAGTAGATTGCGCCTATGCTAGTGTATTCGTGCCTAGCGCATCATAACGCGAGTTTTTCTATACTGTACTACCCCGCCGATTGCGTTGGTCGGACAGCGATCATTATTCATATAGTACTGTACTAACTATCATCGATTACGTGTCTACAGAATTGGGATGCCCTGCGAATACCACACGAATGGGGTACCTGTGCGAGTCGGATTGGTATTTATATCCCGTATAGGTAGGGAATATCTAATGATCCCAAACTCTGACCAGTAGCCCCCCGAGTGAACGACAAAAATCCGAGCCAAGGGTCGGATAGCCCTCTGACACTCGCATTTGGCATATCTTGAGATGCCAAGCCAGTGTTGAAATTCTGGAGTGGTTGGCGATCTCTAACATCGCGTATTTTCAGGGGAAATTATTGAACATTACGCAGACAGCCAAGATGGAATCTGAAGCCTTGATCCTTCCGCGATGCGAATGCGAATGAAGTGCGTGGTTCCTGGGCGTGGTTTACTTTCGAGAGGCGTCCCTTGGAATTATATAAGGGTAACTTGAGAGGCCGCATGCCTTTTCCATACCACTACTTCGAACCATCTCTTTACCATCATTAACCCAACGATTTGATCCACTCTCAGACAGGGCATTATTTCTACAGCTTCAAGAACATTTAGTCGACCCACATTGTACGACCCAGAAGGGTCCACAAACTACTTACTTGAGTACCCCCAGTAGGTGCGAGGTGATATCTCCGGAGGAAATAGTTGTTCCATGCGAGTTCCAATTGCCATATTCAAGTTGCTTCGTGGACTCGAAGTGGAAAGCAAGGTAGGGTAGCCCTCCGAACCACACGAATATTTCACAGTGCACAGGACGGTAGAGCACGAGCCCACTACCCTCAGAATTAGGCGTCTTCCTCCCTTTGAAGTTGGGATTGACTCAGTTGAAGATTACTTAATCGTACCACTACAATTCAACACATGCATTATCATTAGTATCACAAAGGACAGGATCCCGTTGGTCCCAGAAGCATCGAATTTGTACAGTACAAATCATCTAGCCGTGCCGGCTTTGGAGGTCTGGTCCAAGGGTATTCTAATCCTTTGGGTACTTCTTCACATTCACACACACACACACACACACACGTACACGTAGGAACCAGACTCTTTTAAACATTTGTATTTGGTGGGCACAGGTGACAGGCTTTACTCTTTGGGAGCAAAGTGCCTCGCTCTGTGTGAACAAAGGGTCAAGCTACGAGCAAAAACCACCCCAAAACACACCGTGCCCTAAAACAAGTAGGGAGTTAGCACCTAGCGCAGGTAGGTGAGAAGTGCCTGCTTCAGAGAAAGAGAGAAGAGAGGCCGAGGCCTAGGTGTACTTCTAAAAAGAAGAGATCTGCAAAAGAGAGCGAGGGAGCTTTGAGCTCTATACTAACCAAGTGTACTTCTAAAGAGAGCTTCTAAGGAGAGTATGAGAGCTTTGGGCTCTACACCTAGGGATCCTTTTCAAATTAGAAGTGTGTGAACAACTGAAAAGGATGAGGGTTGAAAGGGGGACTGGTTATCTCATAAATCAGACGTTTCGGTCGGAAACCACTGGGGGTGTGGGTCGTACAGCATACCGTAACCCCGACTTTACCTACGTGCACGGGCGTAATC
>QYAH01000126.1:0-56891 GCA_003988945.1 Chaetoscypha palmicola | reverse complement strand
GTTAATATTACTCTAGTATATAGCTACGAGTATCCCTTAGTTTAGAAATTAAGTCAAAGTCAAATTCAAGTCTTTATACTTTATATAATTATTTTGTCTCACAGCAAAGCTTACATGCCCTACTTCCACTCAAATCTCATAAATAACCTCTTATAAGATTCAGAGGAGTTGTCGATTTCTCGCTTAGTGTGAGCCGCGAAGCTGCGCCTGAAGMGAGCAGGGAACCGGGTGTTGGGAACGAATTTGAGTGGGACATTCAATTGTGAGTGAGCTCTTGCTTTGTATTAAGGGTATTGATAAGAAATCATTGTCGAGTTTCGGGTTTTGTCTTGAGTGTTTCTGACTAGAATTTTAGACAATCGGTATTGCAGGCACTCAAGCCATCGTTTAGGGCTCGAATTATCTTCTAGTCAGGACTAAAACCAATTTATTCGAAAAGTAGAAGAAATTATCTTCAAGACCCTGCAAATATGGGTTCTATCGAAGAAGAATACGATTTCATAATCGTCGGGGGTACATCCGCCTATTCCCTTTCCCACTCCCACCTCACTAATCATAACGTGCCACCACAGCCGGACCATCTGGCTCAGTCCTCGCATCCCGTCTTGCGCGCACGACTCAAAAGCCATCAGTTCTACTGATAGAAGCAGGCGGTTCCAACAGTAAAGCCGAATATCTCGTTCCGGCTGATCGATACACTCTTGCTTTCACGCAGCCGACGTTGAATTGGGGTTACAAAACCGAACCACAGACACATTTGAAGGGTCAGCAGGTTGATTATTCGAGGGGGAAGGGTCTTGGTGGGAGTTCGGCTATCAATTTTAGTTGCTGGATTTTGGGTCCTAAGGATGGTAAGTGGGTTCTCTTTGTCTTTGGTCTTTCTTTGAGAAGTGCCTCCTCCGACTTCTTCTCGCGAGTCGTCCGGATATTGCTCTTGGAGTGACAGCGAAATGAGTTCTGATTGAGATTAGATTACGATACGTGGGCTAGAGTGACGGGCGATGATGCTTGGAGTTGGGAGGGAGTCAAAGAAAGGATCAAGAAAATTGAGACGTACCATGTCGAAGTCCAGGAGAAGCATAAGAAATACATCGATCCGAAACCAGAGGGTATGTCCTCCTGAAAATCGAAAGACTGTAGTAAGACTAATATTGCAAAGACCATGGAACAAATGGCCCCCTACATCTGAGCTATGCGGATCCCTGGGAGGAGGGGTTGGAAGATATCTTTGTGGCGGCTGAAGAGGTTGGATTTGGTCTCAATAAAGACGGTATCTCTCAGTCCCACTGATATTGTGTTACGAGGCTAATACGAACAAGTCAACAACGGCAATCCACTTGGAATGGGTATGGGAGCAGGATGTATGTACGCAGGTGCTCGAACCACTGCAACAGCATATCTTCACAATCCACCTAACAATTTGACCATCAAGACCGACACACCTATTCACAAAGTGATCGTGGACGAATCCAAATTTGCCAAAGGAATCTTGACTATTGACGGCCAGAAGATCTATGCTAAGAAAGAAGTCATCTTAAGCGCCGGTGCATTAAACACTCCTCAGCTTCTTATGCTCTCGGGAATCGGTCCTAAATCGGAGCTCGAGAAACATAACATTCCTCTGGTCCATGAGATGCCGCAAGTTGGGCAGAACCTCCAAGATCACAGTTTCTGTGGTACCACTCTGATTTTGAAAGAAGGCTCAAATATGAGAACTAGCCATGAGTCCGACGCCGAGGGGTTGAAGAAAGTAAGAGAACAGCATAGTAAGGATAAGAGTGGGGTCTTGAACAGTGTTTATTGTAGCACTCCGATGGGATTCTTTAAAAGTGAGAGTATCATGGAAAGCGAGGAGTTCAAAACTCTTGATAGAAGTGAGAGAGATAGGTTAATGGCGCAGACTGTCCCGCATTTCGAGATCGCTACAGTGAGTCCCAATCCCGCTTACCTTAGTGTCTTTGGGATGAAAGAGCATGCACTGATCAGACTATCAGCACATTCCACCACTGTACCTGGGACAGTATACTCTGAAACCTACAGACTGCTACCTCACTGCAGTTGCATTCGTAATGAACCCTCAGTCTAAAGGGACCGTAACACTAGCATCCTCCAACCCTTCAGACTCGCCACGCATCCAACCGAATCTCGTTTCTCATCCATATGACAAGCGGGTGCTTATGGAAGCTATGAGAGGCATGTTTAAACTTCTTGAAGCTCCGGTGCTGCAGAAAGATACAATTGAGATGGTTGGTGCTCCTGAGAAGGGTAGTCAGTCGAGTGATGAAGAGATATGGGTAAGAACTCCAGCCTTGGTTTGAAAAAGAGGTTGCTGACAGAGTGATCTGTAGGAATATGCATCAGGCGTGATCGGCTCTTCGTGGCATATGTGTAGTACTGCCAAGATGGGAAAACCTGAAGATGAGACTGCAAGCACCGACACCGATTTCCGTCTTCGTGGTGTCAAGAACTTGAGGGTCGTGGATTTAAGTGTCATGCCACTTTTAGTTAGGTGAGAAACCTCCTTACATAGCAATCTCAAGAGTTCAGCTAATTACAACAACAGCAACCACACTCAGTCGACGGCTTACCTAGTAGGCGAGACGGCTGCTGAGAAGATGATGAAAGAGTATGGATTGGAAGCTACTGCTTGGTAAAGTTCGGGACGCGCAGAAGTCGATGTACGCTGTATGATCTGTGCAAGTAAGTTCGCCATTAAATAAGACCTATGTGACAGGAAGATAGTTTCTCCAATCGATAGATCAGATGCATGTTATGATTCTTCTAACGCCACACCTACGGTGCTTAACCTTGCTCTCCAATGATCAAGCGGTGAGAGATAGAGTTTCAATGACGAACGATCGCGTTGTGTCTCGTGATTGGGTTCTAGTCCATTAGCTTCAAAGCTGCTTAAGTATTTATGACTTTCAGGTAGAGTTGACAGCATCAAGTTCAGCAATTCAGATTGCTGACGTGGTTCAAGAATGTAGTATCTAAACGATACCAAAACCCAACAAAAGTTGAATTCTATCGAATTACACCGTCATTCAATCGGAAAGCTTTATTGAGACCCTGATCTTCTCAGTTTCGTAGCATGCAAACGGGGAAGCATAAGGACGTGAAATGAGCTTGCGGTCGTGAATTTGTGAAGGTCGGATGGAAGAACGCGCAACGCGCGACGCGATGTTGTTCTGAAGCTCGGGTACATTTACGTAAGCACGATTGATTATTCTGGTGGGGACTCACCTAAAACGTGATCAACTCGTCTCGAACTCGTCGAGTTTTTTGGAGCTCGAACGCTCGTGTAATGTTAAAACACAATATCCCGTACTATGCGATTAGCAAGAGATGTGATTGCGTTCAGCTGCTAACTTTCAGCCCTAGCCGAGGCTTAACACGTCTTCCACGATTCTGCATATATTATGTCTAAGGTTACAGGATTGGGCGAACCAGCTTCTTGTCTGACATATCAATACCCGTACAGATGTCAAATCAAGGTCGACCATTGGCCACAAAGCTGATGGGATACTGGTTGAGTCTAGTCAAAGTACACATGCTGACAATACCCGTCTTAGTCATTCCGGGAATGACTTCAGCCTCATGCTAAATGATGGCAAACATTGTGCTTTGGCGAAATATATATAATGTCGTCAGATTGTCTTGACACACGGCGCATTATCTCAACTTTGAACATATACGTCCACCAATACCATAGTTGTCTCTTAGTATATCTTAACTTGGACCACCGACTTCTTTTTCTTACCAGGCCATGGCGGGAAAAGATGAGTATGACCGAGAAGGGGAACGGAAGGATGAGAGTCATGAGAACAATAAAAAAGGAGATGAAGGAAATGGTAACGATGAAGCTGGAGAAAATGATCAATCCGAGGACGATAATGAAGATGGAGCAGATGATGACGATGAAGTGGAAGAAGGAAGTGAAGCAGAGGATGGAGAAGAGGAATATGAGGAGGAATATGAAGAGGAGGAAGAAAGCGAAATGGATGTAGACGGAGAGGATTACGAAGATGATGAGAATGAAAGTCAAGGGGATGACGATGAGAAAACCAGCGAGAAGAAAGCACCCGCCGCGATCATGAAGGCTTTCAAGTCAGACGAATTCAAGAGCTTCTACGAAGCGCTCAACTCAGGCGAGGCGATTACGATGGATCAAGTCACGGATTTAGCAGCTGCTCCGGGGCTGATGGAAGGATTAGCGGCAATTATGGGTGCTTCCGACACTGACCCGAGTGAGATTTTGGGTGGAGTGACTAAGGCACTTGGCTCATTCGCTGCAAAAGGGGCCGATTCCGAAGGGAAAGGTGCAAAGGGATCTTTGAAAGGTATTTCTGGTGCCCTTGGTGGTATGGGTCTGTCGAAAAGTGGTGGTGGGCCCGATGAGGAGAACGGGAGCGAGTATGAAGAGGTGTCGGAAGAGGGCGGGAGCGAAGGTGAGGAAGATGAAGAGGAGGAGGGAGACGAAGAAGACGAATGGGAGGAAGGAGATGAAGAGGAGCGGAGTGAAGAGGATGGGGAGGATGAAAATGACGGAGATGAAGGGGAGCAAAAAGATCGAAAGAAGCAAGGAGATCCAGACGATGAGAGAACAAGTCACTCGAAGTCATAGACCCAAGTATATCAAGATCCAGMKTGTAAGTATGAAACCAAAAGATTGCATCCTCGATTGATTAGCTAATAATTCACTTTTAGGAACGTGGTGAAGACACAAATTTAGTGCGAGATATACCGATTGCTCATCGACTCTTGATTGGGCTTTCGGATTTTAGGAACGCCAATGGCGCGACAGCTCTCTGCTGATCCTGCCCTGTATAAGTAATCTCTAGAAGTTGCTTCAGGTCAGGCATGTTGTAGAAGTAAAGAATATCTGACGTCAAGCATCTTGTTCTCTGACTCATAACACACAAAACTAGCTTGGTACACTTGAGGTTGGGATGGATTTGGTCTCTAACATCAAGCAGGAGCACACTGCAATGGGAAGCCGAATACATTGAAATGAAAATGGCTGAAGACTACTACAATTGCGATATATATCGGATTCTCTTTCGGCAACCCAAAATACTACTTGTCAACTATCAGTACCAAATCAACGACGAAAGGAGCGTGCCAGTGAGTGTAGATCCATTCTAGCAAGTATGTTTCTTTCCGAACACACTAGTCTTCCAGCCTATCTTTAACGTCTCAAATTCCTACTCACTTGAGCATTGGCGTCTTCCAATCGATCCAGGCGGCTTCCTCGAATGTCTGATTTGCTGCGAGGTCGGTTTTGAAAACATCTAGGTCTTCATTTCCTCTCAGCAGAAACTTATTCAAGAAAGCCTTCAACTCTGGTACTTGTGATGTTGGGTATGCGCAATGATTGTGATCCCCCACCTGACTGAACCCCATATTTTCCTTCTTTCCCAGCGCCTCCCAGATCTTCCTCGCGGCCTTCATACACACTTCTGCACTTGCAGGTGCCAACCAGTCGATCTGATTCTCGATGGCTAATAGACCTCTTGGTGCAATGAGTCCGGCGAGCATATGCTGATCAACCGGCAACAAAGGAACCTTCCCTGGTAGAGCAAACTGCTCTATAAGAGCCGAGTACCAGACATTCTCTTGTACGAGCTGATTCAGAGTCTGGACATTACGACCACCGGCTTGTTGAGCATCAGCAAGTCGCCAGCTGGAAGTTCCACCCGTTCCACTCTCTTGTGGTATTGTCAGTGCAATACGTTCCTCAAGTGCACCTCCTACCAAAGCTCCTTTTCCATTTCGTGAACAACCCGTCAGTGCAAGTCGCTTGGTGTCAATCCGAGCCTCTCGGCGATAGTATTCCAGCGCGTCAATTATTCTACCAAGACCCCATGCCCATGCCGTTGTCGCGCCTGCGGTGGCCGTTGAGCCGTAGAGATCGTAGAATTTGCCGCGACCTCTAGAGTTGACATTGCTTTGTTCGGCTATCTCGTCGTGGAAAAGTATGATCTGTGCAATCCCCTCTACAGGCCCGAGAGACGATCCTCCATATCCGATGATTGCAGGGTAGGGTGCTTTGCCCGTGGATGGATATCTTATGGTTGCTTTGAGATTCGTAGTCTTCTTCCCGACCGTCACAGATACTGTCATGGTCGTTTCGGGAAGTGGGAGAGAGGTATCGTTGGAGGGCGATGGGGTGGTGAAAGAAGCGGTCACGTCGTCGACTGTTCCCACTGAAGGAAAAGATCCGAGTTCGTAACGTTCGAGGAGGGATAGGATTTCACGTCGACGGCATGCCCACTCGCTCTTGGTGGTAATCTGCTTTGATGAACCTTCGAACTTAAATGGATCCGGGAGTTTGGTCTGATTTTTGAGGGAAATTTCGCCTAGCTCTCGGCCTGTTTTTATCAGTTGGCTGACTTGGAAGAGATGGGGATGGAGTCGTACATCTTGCCTCCGCATCTGCTTCGACAGATACTGCGCCCGTTGTCGAAATAGTTCCGCTTAATAGTCCCAGAAACAGAGAAGAAGCTAGGAACTTCATGTTGAAGATACCAAGATGATGAATTCCAATCGATCCAAGCGTAGTGTAGAGATTTCTAGAAGCTACGCGGTCTCTCCAGACTTAACACAATTGCATAGAAAGAGAGAAAACCATATTCTTTAAGTACTTTTTCATAAGCTCTCTTCACCAACAAGAAGTCGCTGGACATACTCGTTCCACCGTGAACGCCATCATATGATGTTCAAACACCTCCATTATCGTTCAGGCTATTCTTGTTTTGATATCAGAATATAGGATCTGGAAGGATATTAATACATAGGCTAGGTGTCAATAAGAAGCAGATGGGAAGTTTAATATGATTAACCTACTTAGGCAAAGACTAGTGGATGGAGGCAGATATAGAAGAGAGCTTTCCGGCTGCGTTACCAAATGCTCTCGGGATGCGGAGAGAAGTACAGTACATGCAATACGCAGGACAGGGAATCCAAGGCATCTCGAAATCATGTACATCTTGATGCTCCTTTCAAATTCGTAAAACTTGGTAATTAATCGGCTGAAATGACTGATAGGCCCATTCATTACCTCGTATAGCAGGATTATTTGATATTTCGCTGTAAGGAGGCGCAGCATTCTAGCTTCACCATCGGGAATCACCCATGATTCATTAGTTGGTGACACCTGCTGTATCTGTATAGGCAATGCAATGCAGCTCAAGTGTTTCCCGTTTTGTCGAGTGAAATGGCCACCAGACTGCTTCCTGCAGGCATACCCCATCTTTTGAATTAGTAATTTGAGAGAGATTAACTACGAACTCTGAACCTATTTTGTCCTTGCCCCGCATTTGTATTTCTGCCTCGAACAACCCGGACCTAGCAAATTGAACGTCGGTGAGTTGAGATTTCTCTGTGGTGTCGTTCAAGTCCGCGTACGGAGCATTTGACGTGCACGCTAATAATGTAGCCCTCTCGGTTGAGGCCCAAAGCCTTATGAACTGTTACATGGATACGAACTATTCTTTGAGTGATCGCTGGCTTGGTGTTATTTTCTGCAATTCTACACATGGTTTGGTAAGTGGTCGCTTTCACCTCCGCATTTGTGCTGTTGAGGCGACAAAAGAGCACTTCTTTTTTGTCTAGACAGCTCCCTATAATCTCCGAGTAAACGAGAGAAGCCTCGGATCATCTGGAAGAAATAGGAGTTCGACAGATCGGTTCAAACTTACTTTTATCTGCACACCAATACGATCAGCTACAAGTCCAATTGATATGCTTTGATTCGATTCGGAACGTGAGGGGTTGCTTCTCGTTCCAGTATGGACATCATTGCGAACAGGAAGTTTCCAAGTGAAATGACAATTGCTTTGTACTAATTCTATCTACATGCACTAGACGCATTTCCTCCTTCCAGCCTACTACTTGATGCTGGAGTTCTGTATACTACAAGATGCAATTACTAAGTGGGCAGGGGTTATTGCCAGAGGATGATATGTCAAGTTCACATTGCAACTACAACCAAGGACGTTCCTTTTATTTTAAGACTGTAGTCGCTCCAAATGACCAATTTTATGGAATCCCCAGTCATCTTTCCAGACGTCGCAATAACAGAGGTTAAGGTCTCTAGCTGGTGAAGCAGCGATGCACAGCCTTTGTACTTTGTCTTCTCTCATATCGTCGCGGCTAGAAAATCGTCAGCAAACACAAGCATAAAGAGTGATCTTTTGATTAGGTCGAGATGTCCAATTAAAATAACTGTCAAGGCTACAAAGCATACCCAAATAGGCGCAGAGCATTTAAGTCGACATCTGAACGGTCTCAAGCTGACTACTAAGCAGCTGGGAAATATGACGACCTACCTACCCAGGTCCACAGGTAGCCCTGAAGTTCGGGTTGCAGCCGTCACCTGACCAACCCCCTTTTGTGTGCCGAGGTCTTCCGTGGAGCTAGAAAAGCTTGATTGGCGTTGCACGAATCTAGCATGGCATTGCAGCTGGAAGATACCAAAGAACACGCTTTCAATGACTTTTGCGTTCTACGCAATATCGCTTTATGACTGGCGACTCGAGGGTTTTATGAGGTCAGTCATGTGACTTGGCGTTTGTGCCCAGTTCCTACCTCCTACGCGTTGGACCTGTTCCGTGGTAGTCATGAATCCATAGTGTTCGTGAACATCATATAGTATTCGTTAATACCATGGAATCGCGACTACTATATAGTGTTGATAAACACCACGGTACCGTCGGTACATAACTTTCTATGTTTTAAGGAGTCGTAGATCTTAGTATTATAGGTGTATATTTAGTATAGCCGAGCGATAAAATTAAAGAACATTCTAAATACTACGTATTTAGGCTAATAGTTGATATATTTAGATTTATCTTTATAGTCGTAGCTTGGGATCGACAGTTTTCGACCCTTGAGAGTAGTAAAACTATCTATATTTATAATAATTAAGTTATATGAGAAAAGCGATTATTTTAAGTATTAGCTATATACTTAATTATCTAGAGGCCTAAGCATATAATCTAGAGGCCTAAGTATATAATTAGTATATAAATTAATATAATACTATAGTGTTTATAAATACTATATAGTAGTCACGATTACCGTGGTATTCACGAATACTATAGTGTTTATAAATACTATATAGTAGTCACGATTACCGTGGTATTCACGAATACTATATAGTATTCGTCAACACTATGATTCGCGACTACCACGGAACAGACCGTATTACTGGCTCGGAATCGTCACATATCTTGGATTATGCTATATACTTGATACTACAATTCCTCCCAACCATCCGTCTCCGTATTTACAGAATTCGAATTTTACATTGTTTACATGGCACACAATTATGAGTGAGCGGTATTCCTGATCGAGATCCGTTGCTTTTTCCTACAAGCACTAGCGGTGGTGTCAGCAGTGTGTTCCCTTTCGCATCACGAGACGGACGCGAACGAGGAATATTTACCTGGTAATAGAATGGATTGATGACGTTGCAAGTAGTCCCGATGACACAGCTTCCTGTTCCGCTCCAATCTGACCCTCCACTGCATCATATTAGCAATCAGTAGCTTGCGGATCCTGTAAGTTACATACCATTGTGCCCACTTTGCTATTGTTCCCACTGATGATGTTGTAGGATTGGGCGCGCTTGTTGTTACAGCAGAAGTTGTCACCGTTCTCATTGTCGTGGTGCTACTTGTGGTCCCACTGGAGACGCCAGATGGGAAATCTGTGCCCGTAATTCCAAACCAATTCAGTACGTCGCTTTCTCGAACAGGGACAGTGTGTCCAACGCCTTGTGCGCTATACGCGACGTATTGCTTTCCATCGCCATAAAGCATCTTGGTATAACCTGAGAGAGGAGTGTTCGTAATGTTGCTCGCCCAAGAAATGCCAAAAACATTCGACCCTGCAGAATGTCAGACTTGAGTTCATCAAAGAAATACGACCTAACGTCTTCAACTCACATTGCTTGTTTGCTTCAACTAGATTCTGGTAATACAAAGTTGTATCTGCTGTCCCGTGCCACTCCATAAGTCTTGGTCTCGCACCCGCATATCCTGGATATCCGGATCTTGCTTGGTCACCCCAAGCTTGGGCTGTCTTATACAGCGTTCCTGTTGCACACTGCGAGCTCCATGTGGACGCGCCAGCAAAGCATCCGTATGGTACGCCCGAAAAAGACGCACCAGCGACGAAAAGATCTGGATATGCACCCGCCAAAACGTTCGTCATCATTGCACCGCTACTCGTGCCAGTCATGAACACTTTACTCGTGTCGATGCCATATGTGGTAATTGCATATCGAGCCATGTTTGCGATGCCAAGGGAGTCTCCTCCAGCATTATGTGTGAGTGTTTCTGTGCTGTGGACATCCCAGCAACCGCCGCTTGTGGGTGCGTTTGGATAAACCACGACGAACCCGTGGGTTTCCGCTAGATTGGCATATTGTGTGCCGGAATAATATGCTTGAGCTGTACCTGAACAGTAGTGCATTGCTACAATGAGTGCAGGTTTCGTTGCGAGCTTGGCCGGAACGCAGACATAGAAGGTTACGCCGGTTGGATTCGACCCAATGTTGGCCGTCACCTGCTGAAGAGTACACGCAAGTGTGCTTGTTGCTGTTATGGCCAGAGCCAAGAGGCTCCGGTAGAGGATTGAGAGCAACATAAAGATAATACGGAGCGAGTGTCTTGACAATGCCTATCAAGACATGTCGGACTAAGACATCACGGCTCTTTATAGTCCCCAGCCTGGCGTCCATCTTTGGGCACTACAAGTCCATGGACATGTCATCATTTACGCTCCGTGTCCAAATGAGGCATGGGCCATCATCTCGATTGCCACGCAACGAAGTGCTTGTTGAATTCAGTCGGATCAAAAGCTGCGTATGCCCTTGATCGAAGCACGTCGGAGAGAAGAGGCTCGCAGTCTCCATACGGAAAGTTGTTTTTGCACCGCCTTGACAATAAGCGTTTCAATATATCAAAGGATAAAGTAAGTACCCCACAAGTCTCACATTCAGCCGCTTCGGCAATCTCGCCCCTAATTTACCCATAACATCACACGATTCGCATCGTCTTTGCGATGTGCAACTTTTTTTTTGCAAAGACCTCCTTTTGGGAACTCGACACCGTCTGGCAGGGTCCAATTAATTACCCGCATCGCGCAGTCAAGGGTTGATTCGGGCTAGACAGCTACCGGACTTTTGGTTCCGAGATGTGACCCAGAAGGCAGTAAGATAGAAGGCGGATGCTATGTTGATACTATGCTCCTACAATAAGCGACGGATGCCCCTTGTCTCATTTTTTCAGCCATCGACCGATGGCTATTCTATTCCACTGGCCAGTTCAGGTTATAGCGGGAATGTTTGTGAGGAAAGCCCATCTGTAAATCATCGACTATGATCGGTCTCGATGCTAATATTGGTGATCTAATCGTGTGGCGCCTCTTTCAGATCGTGACTAGGGCGTGGAGTACGAAAACGTTTCGAGTTGGAAAAGTATTAAGATTATGGTCTCTAGTGCTCGATAAGCCTACACGAGATCACAGATCGTGTACTGCACAGGCACCCACGCCATGCAGTGAAGTGCAATTAAGGTATACTCTGGCTAAGAGAGAAAATGTTCGGCTAAAAGTTGTGTCCTTTGTGCCATCAAATGTTGAAATTCTGCTGACTGATTAGTAAACGTTCGGAGGCTTGGAAACAATAATAACTAAATCATCGCGACAATTATTAAACTGTCCCCTGATTCTCCCTCTTCCGTTTACTTAGGTTGTCGTTGTGCTGCAAATTTGACAATTGAGAGAAGATAGTGTTAAGATGTGCTCGACTTACTGTTATAATTATTGTATTGCACTTCGCGAGGCTAGCGATGATGCTTATTGCTGTGATGTTGGAGATGTTGTGATAATAGAGATGTAGTGGTAGTGAAAATGTCGTGGTAGTAATAATATAGTAGTGTTTAAAAAGCAGTAAAGATGTAGTAGTAGTAGAGAGATTACGTGGCGAAGATATAGTGATAGTAGTAATATCGTAGTGGTAGAGATATAGTAGTAGTAGAGATGTCGTGATGGTGAAGACGTAGTGATAATAGTAATGTAGTAGTAGTAGAGATATTATGGTGGTGAAGATGCAGTGATGGTAAAAATATAGTAGCGGTAGAGATGTAGTGGTGGTAGAGATGTCGTGGTAGTGGCGATGTAGTAAAGGTGGAGATGTTGTGGTGGTGGTAGTGTCACCGCTGCATAATATGGGTGACTCTTCGTATATCGAAGTCGCCAGTCTCTAGATGCCGAAGCCACGAATTCTCGCCAACAAGTCGTCCGAAATCAACTTGCAGCCCGGGAGGTCCTTTACGCTTTCGCATTTCGCGATCCAGAGTTTTTGAGGGGAATTGTCGTCGGCAACAACCCCTGGATCGATTGCTTCCGCGAACCATGGAGCTGGAATTGTCGGGTAGTAAATAGCCCGTTCCTCGTCCTTGAAGTTCAAGACCTCCATGACTCGTTCGTAAGACTTCTCCGTGAGTCTTCGCTGGCCATCTCTGAACTGGAGTAACATGTTGACAGGTACTCGATATACATGGTTACATAGAGCGAAGCATTGCTTTTCGGTAGTGCCACCCTCAATGACGATATGGTCCTCTTCGGCGTAGTCTGAGGGCGCGATGGAGCCTTCCGGAACGATTGGAAGGCTACGGCAAAGCTCGCCTCGATACGAGTATGGCTGAGGATTACTGGAGATAGTGACTATATCCAGGTACTGGTTGTCGCTATCTCCAATCTGCTTCTCCGATACTCTAATAATGAAGCAAGGGTGATAGTAACCCTTGTCGTTAAGTATCGGCGTCTTGCAGCCGGGGAGGATACATCTGATGGGCTCTCTTGCCCATTCCTTGCTGTCTAGCCGAGCCAAAGTACCGGTATCGTACTTGTGCTTCTTCTTGGCCTTGTCGTCTCGGCTCTCCAGAGGATATCGATCGGCCCACTCTGAGAGTACAGCCTCCTTGGATACTGGTGGCGGTCGTGGCGCCGAAGATGCCCGCGAATTTGGTTCGGGCCGCCAAGCCCCTCGAATTGGAGTTGTGGTGGCCCTTTTCACGGTCCACCTCTGCGTCTTTGTTGGCTGGAAGCCAGAACATGCGTTATCCAAAATGATTGCCATGGTGGTAGTGGCCTGAATTACCGAACGGTCTTGAAAAAAGGTGGATGGGAATATGTTAAATAGCGAAGCTAGATATCTGGTATACAGTTAAGATAAGTCGAAAGACTATTGATTCTAGGATGTACGGGTATATCTCGAATATGAAATGACTGCTGAGGAACAACGAAAGGTTGCCAGTGAAGGAAGAAGACATTCTTTTAAGCAAGAATCCGACCCCTCCCCGGGACATCGCGTTAACTGTGTTGAAACCTCGACTAGTCAATAGTTCTACGCTTTTTGTCTCTTTTAGGAATAGTTTGAGAGCGCGACTACGTCTGGACAGTTGTGGAGGACTTCAGGAAGCCGATGCCCTACCCTCTAGCGCGAGGACCATCCAAAGATATCTACCATCGAACTGGAAAACCTCCCAATTTAGCTCTCCAGTTATTTCCCCTCATTCAATCGTCGTCATCTGCCTGTCTAGCTTTCCTAAGTCTAAATGTTAGAGTCTTCTAGCTATGTCGTTTCCTTGGCCCGGCACATTTCACAGGTCTTCACTCGTTGCCCTACGGACCCATCCTATCATTTCTTGGGTGTATCTCTTAGTGCATTGAGGGCTGAAACATTCCATCCCAACCTAGCGCGGTAGTTCCGCTAATTGAAAAGTCTTGGGGAGAAGCTTTGAAAGTCGCGGAGACTCCACACCTCTTCATTCTGCTCGAGGATGTGACTTGCCAACAAAGGAGCAGAAAAATTCAAGGAAAACATTGCATGGTTCTCATGAGATCTGTCAGTCGTTATGCAAATTTTCAGCCGATTTCGATATGCTGTTGAGGCTCTACAGTCAAGTGTCATCATTGTTAGTAGCTGTGGCTAGTGCAATGTTTCCCCAGACTCCGAAGCGAACTAGTGTGGTGAGCCTCAAAATCGCTACACGAGGACATGCAGTCTTACAGTTTTCATGGGACAGATTGCCGGCAGGAAATGTACTAACAAACACTACTAAGCAAACCGTCCCAGAGAAGTTGATGCCAAGACAGAGTACGCTATAAAATCTCGGCATGTGGGGCTTCCTGCACTATTTGGGAAAAGGGCCAGGCTAGCTGGCTAAAAACAGTACGATGTTTAGTTGGTTACTCAACGAGTTCCCTGGATATCTTGGCAGGCTTCTTCGTGGGTGTAAACCAAAGTAGCTAACGAGCCGAATATAGCTAGTCAGGTACGTCACCAGGAGAGCATTTTGAATACTATGAGTGTGTATTCTAAGTGTCTCTGGCCATTTCTAAAGTTGTCGTAGATATGACACTTTCTATTTGCCATTGTATTAAATTCTCAGATCGCAGTTTTTTACGGCCTATTCGAAAGTATTGTTACAAGTTTACACCAGAGTATTTGCAATAGAGACCTGCTCACAGCGCATCATGCCTCTCTATCGCCCTCGGCCTATAGCTGAGCCTTGCTCAAATGACCAGCTCATCTCCTATTCCAGTGCCACATTCCAGAAATTTTCTGCCCTATGAGACAGACCAAGTATCTCACCACACTCGCCAACAGCTTCAACGCACCCGACTGACCATAATTTCCCAACACTACGCTCGACAGCCCTGTTATCTTCGCATACTGCAACGCATCAAATTCCCACTTCTCAACACTCATCTCTCCTTTCATCACCTTCTCTAGTGATAAGGCATGTAAGGCAGCCTGATTGGTGCTCAACGCGATATGTGGACGGAACAAACTAAGTGCGTCGCCTACTAGGAAGAGTTTACCATCGAAAAAGGTGGCCTTCGTTCCGAGATGGTCGCTGATGGCGGATACGAAAGGCTGCTCTGTTTTCTCTAGGAGCTCGATATGTGGTTCTGGGAGGAGTTTCTGGGCATTCTCGAATTGTTTAGCCCATACTTCGGGACGAAGTTTTCCAATCGGGATCATGTTATGGTGGACACGACCGTCGACGTCGGTCATTACATTATCTAGCTCGTCGGGGGAGACGTTCCAGTACCATATCCAGTTTAGAACTTGAGATCCCAGTTTGAGAGAGCCGTCTTCTTCACCGGGAATGTTGTATCTAGATATTTCTTAGCAGGCGAGACGGAAAAGGGGAAGGAGCTGTTACAATAGAATGTAGTTTTTAGGATTTGATCCCTTGAATATCGACAACTTGTCAGCGAAAAGCTTAATCGTCTTGTCCGAGACTTCTGACTGAAGGACCGTCCCTCTGAACGCAACGTATCCAGAATACGGCCGTTTAACTTCCGGCATCAACATGCGTCGCACAAATGAGTTTGATCCATCAGCCGCAACGACCAAATCCGCCATCAGAATCGACTCCTCGTGGGTGTTCACATCGCGATACTTGATCTTCATCTTTTCGCCTTCTTTTTCGACATGCATCACCACTTTGCCACCCTCGTAAACCGCACATCCCTCTCCTTGGACCTTCCCAGGAATCAAGTCCTTTCCAACGTACACACTCGCCTCGCCATCGAAGTTCGCTCTCAAGCGTGCATACAAAACACTCCAACTGGTCATCGCCATGAAGTTTTTGTATTTTCTCTGCACCTCTGCGTTCTTTTTGAGGAATTGGATCTCATGGGTGGGAATTGAATACGGGCTGGGGACGAGATCATGGAGGGACATGAATTTCTGAATGTCAGTGCGCGMGGTGATACCTGCTGCGTAGCCAGAGCGAGCTGATGGTGATGCTTCTAGAATGTGGATATTGTGGCCGAGACGTTTGAGAGGAATGCCGTGCAACAGGCCGGCGAGGGACCCTCCGATCTGGACCACCGGTCAATCATGGTTTTCAACACAAAGTCATGTATGGATGGGCTCAAACATACTATCACGATATCTTTTGCTGGATCTTTCGCCATCTTGGAAGGTTTTGATTGCTTTGCACGTCTTCCTGTGAAATTGTGAGCTGAGAATTTTGTTTGGGAAGGTGAACTTACGACTGTTCTGGGAAGTCGCKGGGGCTGTCTGTGCTACCAATCACTCGCTTATTTACCAGGATTATTTGCAAACAGCCTAAGATCTTTGTGTCACCAACAATCTAGGCGACAAGATGTGATTATTTGAATCATGTGAATCAACGACTGGCTTTTTGAATAGCTCATAGCGGTGAGTGTATGTTTGAGCCTCCGAGGGTACCGATCCTTTGCGAATCGAGTTGCCGTCGTATGCATACCAGAGATAGATACTTTCAACGTTAAATTAATTCAAGGAATCGTTCTGGAAGTGAGCTAATTGCAAAGCTACCGTATTGACTGGGTCAACTGAGGATCTTGACGCAGCTCCACTGAAGCTCGCTTTGTACAAAAGCCAATAGGAGTCTTGAGATCTGCTCAATAGTGCGTTTTCTTTGCCCTCGGGCTAATTCCCTCTCGAAGAGAGAGTCTCATTCGTCCAAAACAGCAGAGCCTCACATAGTGGAGTTGCGCCAAGATCCTCAGTTGAGCCAGTCAATACGGGTATTGGTTAATCGCCGTACATATCGATGGCGAAGAGGCGAGACTTAAGTTTCATGGTATTAATAGTGCGCTCGACTCACGAGATACTGGCTGTCCAGCTTTCCAGGTTCACTCAGCTGTTCTGGCTCTCATCTGATGACCGGAACGTTCTATTGGCAGAAGTTATACCAGGATGTACGTTAGCTGGTTGCACGACAGACCACCATTCGCACCCTCTACGTCAAACGAAACGACTTCGCGCAACGAAGACCATAATAGACCTCGGGATGAGCTCTAGACAGGAAAAGAATCAGGACTCCTCGAGCAGGCGCAATGGATGTATTAAATACTGTGTAATCGACTCGTTCAAACTAAGCCCCTCATGGTCAACTGGAATGCCCAAAATAGTCGCTTCGCCCAGCTGCCAAGATGCGATGGAATAGATGTCATACCGCAACTGTAGGATCGACATTTTGGAGCCTCACCGCGGATCTCGTACAACATATCTTGATTAAGGCATACTTTTAAACTTGCTTCCTCTCTGGATTTTCTTTGTTTCTTCTGAACCAAACCTACGATGACGGACATGCGCGAACATTATAATGGTCTGGAGGTTGTTCCTCTCGAGACTAATGGGACCTATAAACAATTTCTGTACGATTCGGGAAAAGAGACYAGTTCAGATCAGAGTACTACCCTGGAAAATGGTCTCAGAGAGTCTGACAAGCAAACTTTCGTCGCAGACCCTCCGCCGGACAATCGCAAGAAAATCATTGTAATTGTGGTAATTGCGACTCTCATTATCATTGGAGCGATATTTGGCGGCGTATTGGGTACACAACTTCCCAAAAAATCTTCTCGTTCGATTAAAACGCCTGCTCCCACGGATTCGCCCTCTCCAGTACCAAACTCTACAAGCCCGGCTTCTAATATACTCGCAAACTCGAAGCTCGCGGCGTCGAACTGCACGGATTCGCAAGGAGTAAATCATAGGACCATCTTTTTCCAAGACTCAGGGAATAATATCATCGCAAGACGGTGGAACTCTACAAGCTCAATATGGTCGACACGAAACATCAACGACGAGATTGGCAGGTCTTTAGGATCGACTGGCCTGACATTTGCTTTAGGATCACCACTTGCGGCTACCGCAGTCGATACTGAGTTCATCCATGTATGGTATTTCGACAGTAATTACCAGGTTCAGTCTTTATCTTGGACGTTCAATGATAACACTTTGGTATTGTACGAAAAGCTCAGTGATGCGAGACTGCTCGCGAGTGTTGGGTCTTCTCTAGCGGCTGCGTGGCAGCGTCCAGCATCAGGCAAGGGGAATGGATTTTGGGCAGTGGCCTATCAACCCTCCAATGGAGAAATATTGGTCGCCAACGCAACAAATCTGATATATCCTCAAGTGGCTGTCAAAAGTAATGAGGCTGCAATGAACACGAGTCTTGCGCTATTGCCAAGACCATTGAATGGTCAGCTGTCGAGGGTAATACTTACCTGGCAATCGAACGCCATTGCGAGGAAGAAGTCATATTCTTCGGATTGGACTAGTGGTGAGTGCTTTCATCCTCATCGCTATGGATCATGGGGTGGTGAAGTCTCGTCACGTCAGCTAATACAATGTCACAGACGTGTTAGAGGGCGACGACAACGTGTTCGACTTACCACCACTTCCATCAGCGGGATTACAATTTGCCATGACTGCATTCAAGATGTCGACAAATGTACTTTTCCTCGCCTTGATGCCGAACGGAGACTTGATGTCGAATTGGTACAATGGAACAGAATTTAGACGCAGCGCGAATACACAATTCGCTTCAGGCCCAACGGCTAACTTCTCGGCCATTGCAACAACAAACGATGCCATGTTTTACGGAATATCAGGCGATCAAGTTCTCGAGTACGCCGTTGATCAGTCGAATCCAACGGTTTTCAACTACGTGGGGATTGTGTATGGATAAGAGTCACTTTCCCTGGACAACGATCCGATCAATGAAGATGACAGGGTGCAAGTTGGTCACCTGTTTCATGAAGCACGGAAATTAGCCTGGTTGCTAAGTGTAAATGTATATAGTCGCAGAAAGTTATGCGCCCTGTGCTAGTACTGGTTTAAATTATTTGGTTGGGACTTGGGTGGCTTAAAGATACCTTGATATTCGTATTCTGGCGATTGGAGAAATAATATTACATAAGCTTGCACTTTTGACGGTTTGGAGGGCGATGTATGTACAATTGGAAAACCTTCTTGCCGTATTGCTCTCGGTTTGATTGTGGCTATCGGTAGAGTCGTTTCGCTACAATTGATCTATTAGCTTTAAGAAAGATATCCAACGACCGTTCTTGACAAGGCAGGGTGCTTAGCTTCATGCTGATCATTCCTTTTAGCAATATCGTACCAGACTTTGCAATGTACAATTTCGTCTGAGGCTGAACTATCCCGTCTCGAYACCATCAATACCAGTTCGTTCGGTATCTATGGGACCACACTGTACCCACTAAAACATAAGAGAGAGACACCAGTGAAATGCACCAACACAAAACTCCCAATCCACATTCAACAATTGATCCTTCAAACCATCTCACCACTCATCAACCCATCACTCTCCTTCCATTTCTTCTCCCTAGCAACCCTTAATTTTTCCTCCTCAATAGCGTCGCTCTTTTCGATGACATCCTCTATGTCAATCAACTTTCCGGTTCGTCCCTCAGCAGTCTGGTTCATCATCTCCACGCTCTTCTCCTTTCTCTTGCGTATCACTTCTTCGCTCTCTGGCTTATCCTTCCACCCTAACCCCTGTCTTCCATACCTCTCCGAGTCTTCGAGCAGATAAGGATTTTGTCCTGCATATCCCATGACGACGACTCTCTTGATCTCCTTCATTCCATCGAGCGCATAGAAGTTGTCGCGCACCAGTGCATGCTTGTGAAGATCATAATCCTTCATTCCTTCTTTTCCATCGTCTGTCCACCAGATCACGCGCAGTTGGCCTGGGGGATGGAAAGGTGTGACATGACCGGTGAAGGCGGTGTATAGTTGAGATTTGAGAGATGAGTAGTAGGAGCCGACGTAAGATTCTTGTTTCTCGGGGTTGGAGTCGAAGAGAATACTTGGCTTCCCGGAGATTATCTTTGGTTGGTTCGCCATGTTGAAGCCCTATTTGATGGTACAGGTCACGTTCGCGATTTCCCGTCGAAGCCGAGATGCGCTGTATCGGGGGAAACGTTTATTGCCGTCCCGATTATAAGACGGGGTGTTCTTTGCTATAATCTATCGTATGCGATAATGCCACAGATATGAGAAGATACTATGCAACGGCGGTTGCAAAGGATATCATGTGTGTACATGTGGATATTCCAGAAGATGTTCGACAATTCGGCCTTGAGAAGTTCAATTAAGCGCAGCGCGCTAATGACGCTACGCATTGGTGGAGACGCGCCTGACTAATTATGGCATGGTCAGCGAATGGTCGCTCGTCGATTGGTTTTCGGCGTTTAGATAAAAATTGGTCACCTTCGCAGTTTTTTACGACTGCGATCTGCTTTGAATCGGGAATTCTAGTTAACAAAATCTGGAAGTAGAATACTACACCTTGCCCATCTTCAGCCCCTTCGACACCACGCCCAACAYGAACACTGTTGAGAATTTGGCACATTATCTTCCTTCGATGTGGCTTCGTTGGAAGGGTATTAATTTAGATAGATGCACTTTGAATTTCAAAAGGTGCGTTGCACACACGGGCGTACAATGTCAAMGTTCATCCTTTTATCTACTAGTTGTATATTTCAAATCAAGTTCGGCCTTCATATCCTTCTTCCACTGTTCTMTAACATCAGCCAGGAGACCAGGCCTCATGAGTACGTCTACAGCCGTTCCTGCGAGYGACTTTCCGGTTCTCAAGCATCTGTGGAATGCCTCCCTTGTGCCGGATGCTTTCTCAAAGTCTGGACTATGCGGCCCGTTATGTTCTGGGCCTGGAGGGATTGCAAAACTTGCACTTATACTTGGTATTGCGAAGCTGATATCTCCTTGGTCAGTACTCGCATTAGAGCGGCCTTGGGTTTCGTCAACGTCTTGATCTATTGGAATTCGTCTTGGCGGGTCTAAGGAATTCCAGTATTGAACATAAGACGCCGCAAGGACTCGATTCGGAACGTGGTTCTTATAGCCCTGGACCGAAGTCATCTTCAACTTTGCACCTGTTGCTTCCGCTCCCGCACGAAAACAGGCGTCGACCTTTTCTTGAAGTTCTTGAAGACGAGAAGAAGTATTTGCACGGGTCACAAAAGTCCCAGCAGCGTAGGCATGGATGATGTTGGGCGCAAGTCCACCGTCGGTAATATTGCCTTGGATAATGTCGCCAGACATAGTCTGCTGACGAAGCATTGACAGCCCGTTATATGCTGCAATAAGGGCATCAAGTGCATTAATTCCCAGCCAGGGGCTGTTCGCTGCTTGTGCTGCCCTCCCACGGTATTCCACGTCGAATCTAGAGTAGGCTGTCGTTCGAACTAGTGCACTGTCGTGTGAAATACCTGGATGCGATATCAAGGAGATGTCAACGCCATGGTCCTTGTAGGCTCCTGCTTTTAGAAGGCGGATCTTGCCACCACCGCCTTCTTCTGCCTTCACAATGGTTTAGTATTTGCTTCGCCAAAGTGTTTGTGTGGAGGCTGTTCCAGCTGGTCTTAATTGCGTCAAGGTAATTAACATATATGAAAAACGATCTTCGAGCAGGCATGAGAAACTTCCGTTGTAGAGCTTCGTTCATGCATGAGATAGGTTTCGAGGAGAAATGGTACATACTGGCGTACCAAAGACAATCACTTTTCCTTTCAGGTAATGTCGTTTCATTACCTCGGCTGTTGCGAGACCTCCAGCAAGTGAGGCAGTAGCTATCAGATTATGGCCACAAGCATGGCCAATACCAGGAAGAGCATCTAAATACCGTTCGTCAAAATATCATCAATCTAGGAATGAAGCATTACCCATCTCGACATTGAATGATACCACAGGACCCACCCTTCCACTATCGTAGACTGCAATCCATGCCGTCTCCAATCCGCAGGCTGAAGTGGTAACTTTCCAACCATTCCTGGATTTCATAAAGCCTGTCAAAAGAGCATGAGCTTTGTACTCCTTGTAGCCGAGTTCGGGATTATCGTGGATCTGCTTGTTAATAATCCATAACTTGTCCGAGATCTCCTCAACAAATCCACTGATATCTCTCAAGTATCTAGGGGTTTCGTGATCAATGACCACCCAATCTTCCTCGTCCATTTCCAGACCAGTCCTTAGAGACTAAAATTTGGGCTCGAATTGATCGAATGGCGCCTTTGGAACGCTCTGGACCTCCAATCAAGGATGTAGTAGTTGAAATATATATCTAATGATCTGCTACTCGCAGTGCCGTGTTGAAGTGGAAGACAGAGTCCTTATCCCTTTCCCGTCTTGGGGCGGTCCGAATTAAGGCTATTTTGGTTTCGATGATCAACCAGTAGATGCGGTGGGCCTAGTGTCGACGAGTACGTTTCGACCAGAAAGACCTATCTTCTAGTGCAAGAGGTGGATAAATCCGGTTCTTGACATTATGAGCCTGGTCGTAATGATCTTGTGAAGTAGAGGATCCTCGTTGATCTTCCATGGGCTTGTCTCACACCGATGGCATTAAAAGAGTGGAGCAGTGCGTGCCTAATTAAGTTTCCCAAGGCCTGCTAATACTGTAGCCTAAGGCTCAAACAAGACATATACTGTACACTAGCTAAGCTACTCCATAATATCTAGCTCAAGGAAACTCATCCTCTCTTTATAAATCAAACACAACTACTTACCTAACGCAGGCCACTCCTATTACTGGTCACCTGATCACGCTCGAACCTACCCTACAGTACCTAGCACGAGGTGCCCCGACTTACGCAGGGACCTACCTAAATAGGTGTACTTCCGGGTATTGCCGCAAATAAGATTTTAATCACAGGTTAGTAACGCGGTATATGAAATGTCACTGATCCGTCCAATCACAGAAAATCACTCAAATTGAGGTACGGCAATCCAAAATCCGTTTCATGATTGCACTTCGTACACATGAGCAACGAGTGTCAGTCTTAATCCATCTTTATCCTTTCAGCCGCTTCCAGAAAAGGATGACAGTCATGATCAAATCATGCGTCGACCGAGATCTCTTTCATGCCAACTGGAGCCATAACCGCTGGTGCTACATCTACCGCCTGCGCGACCGTCTCCTCTTCGCCATCCTCCTCCACCATGCCACCCAACAGCATGGTAGCTGGAGCCTTGGCCTGCATTACAGGTATATCCGTGAATGCCATGAATTTCTCATCATGCCACTGGCCAGCAGTGATGTATCTACCTTCGCTATCGACGAACATTGTCTCGTCCTCCGCTCTGAGGAAATATGCAATGGAGTATCGGTGCTCGAGCGGGTTGAATGGCACGACTCTGTGGATACACGACTGCATTTTGTGTCCACTCGCAAATCTCAATGAGTCTCCGACGTTAACGATAGCACAGCCTTCCTTGGGTGCGACGAATCCGAACTCGCGAGCCTTTGGCGGGCGGATTTGCATCCCCCACTCTTCGCTAAAAAGCAAAGTGAGCGAGCTGATATCGGTGTGCTTCTGGTGGCCGATCTTTGTATCGGTAGGATCAGATGGTAGGTAATGCATCATGGACAAGGTTGTCGTCGAGGGACGATCGTTGCGGTGGGAGTTCTCGAATCGTGCAGCACCAGTGAGACCAAGTGCAGACGATAAAGCCGACAAGATAGTCTTCGTAGCGATATTGCAGCTTGCAATCGCGTTCTCTAGGATACCAATGTCTGGGCTGTTCTTGATGATGCTAGGAATATGAGGGCTCGACTTCTGGATTTCGTCTCGAGAAACCTAGAAACGTCCATTAGCACAGAAGCTCGATCGTGTGCCCCCTTCTATGGAGACATCAGATATCACTAACCTTGACCATTTCATATCCATCCTTGGTGTCTGGGAAAACTCCTGTTCGAGAGCCTACTGGTTCGTACCTATTTCCAGTCATCAATTAGCATTTGATAACCAAACGAGCATATCATAATCGCCGATTACATACCCAAGATGTGGTTGAACAAGTCCATACTGGTTCTTCTCCTCGATTGGTGACTCAAAGAAACGGTGCATCAGTTCAAGAGTCTTCTTGTGGTCGTCCAACATTCTGCGGCCATCGATCCCTTGGAGATCCAAGTAGAAGAAACCAGCAGTTTCACAGCAGCGAAGCACCTTCTCAAGTTCTTCTGGCTCCTGTGAGAGTAGTCTCTCGAAGCTGACCGTTTCCATAGGATAGACTGGGACAGTCTTTCCGTTCCACTGAACTGTTTCCGGAACTTCCGTTGAGATACCCATGATGTGAGAAGCTGTTGAAATACTAGGATAATGATACAAGATAATAACAGTCTTGAAATGAAATGTATGTCTGCGCTGCTGAACGTTCGTTCTTTTATAGACCAAAGCTAGAAATACTGCCGAGAACAATCGTTTTAGCTAAGTGGTCGACGATCACATTTTCCCCTCCCCCCACTCTATGTGCATATATCCGCAGATGAACCACCGTTTCATTATTGATAGAGCCAATTCTTGAATGAGCTCGTTATCTTTAGGATGAAGCGATAGGTTGCCTAATGTAGTGGAATATGCACATGTGACCCGCACTAGATAATAGGGAACCTCTCAAGTCACAGAGAGAGGGGCGCCGAGTTACTCCGCCGCCCATCCTGCATCTCACGTGTCTCGAGATCGACCGTTTATTGACAGTTGCGCCAAGTTCGGCAGATACCTCGAACTTCGTAGCAGTTTAGAGCAAATAGGCTAATGCACGACGACACACGTATCAACACTAAATGTTTACTCTCAAAAACATTGTCGGAAGAGAGCAACACCACAAATCAAACTGGCACGGGGAAGCCTTGACCTCGATAAAGTCTGCTGCGCGTTCTGAGTCCGGACCATCTGCAACACTCACCAAAATGGCGATCGAGACCTTGTCCTCGCAACACGAGAAACACAATGTTGCAACCGAGCTGAACTATTGGGAGGATCCTTGCGACGGCTCAGGTCCAACACCCATCTATATTGGAAAAGGCAGGATCACCAACGAACGTCCCCATCGAGCTCACAACTTCGTGATCTCAGACGTGAGCGGCGAAGAAGAACTATATACACTCGACAGTCACGGATTCCAATATCATCAGCAACCGAGCACAGAAAAAGACTTTCTTGACGACGAGAAGATAGAATCCAAGTACTATCCAGAATGCAAAAAGCTTTTGAAAGAAGTGACTGGAGCAAATCGCGTCGAAATTTTCAATCATAAAGTCCGACGCGGTCCAACACACTGGCATCACTTAGGACTCAAAAATCTGGCTAATCGAGGACCAGTGACCAAAACGCACGTGGATCAGTCATACGATGGTGCGGAAAAGCGTTTGCGGTGGGAATTACCCGACGAAGCAGATGAGCTTCTCAAGAAACGGTATCAGATTATAAACATCTGGCGTCCGATCAAGAAAATCTTGAAAGATCCCGTGGCGGTTGCTGATGCGAATACCGTCCCGGATAAGGACCTAGTCGCCGCGGTGATGGTTGAGAATGGTTTTCCTGGGGAACAGTGGGTTGTGAGGCCGAGTGAGACGCATAAGTGGTATTTCAAACATGGGTTGAGTCCAGAGGAGGTGCTACTCATCAAATGTTTTGACTCGGATGTGAATGTTGCGAGACGGGCTTTGCATTCGGCATTTGAGGATCCGATGTATAGAGATGAGGAGTCGAGGCAAAGTATCGAGGTTAGATGTCTAGTGCTTTACAATGCATGAGAGTGGATTTCAACGAAAATCTCTGGCGGATAGACTCTTACTCGTCGTGGTTGGGGGAGATCTGATTGTGTAGACAGCGAAGGGCAGAAAAAGTATATACACGAAAGTTTCACAGCAAATTTCGGGAATTCAGAAGTTGATTGTAATGGGTTCCATTCCTGCCATAATTTTACACCCTATGTATATCTTTATTGCCATCCTCGATTGTATTCTATTACCTTTAGTGTACAAATGCTAACATACCAAACTTATCGTGTCATAGTTCTAAGCCGAGAACGCTCCTGCTGATACTTTTGGACTTTGCACGCAAGGTGGTGATTCCACGGGCTCAAAAAGTGGCGCCGTTGTCATCGTGGGTTGGAAGCTCGCTGTATCGTTGAAAAACGATGTAATGCCGGCGGCCTCGTCAACACATTTCTATAAAGCTGGTTAGCATGAGGATTCTTACGCCGAAATAGAGAATTCACTTACCCAAAAGCCGGGGCATTCTTGATTTTCATCCGCGGAACCATCAGTGTGCTCGCAAGTGTAGGGTCCTGGCACAGGGGAATCCTCAAGCTTCTCAAGCGTCGACATGTCACCGTTAAAACCAAGCGTGTCGCCTTCTTTCTCCAGTAGCTCCAGCAGAAGCTGGCCTGTCGGTCTATCGGAGAAAATCTGGGCAGCATCTTCGCCCTCAAGGGCGCAACTCGAATCGCTGACCCACCAGATTTGTGGTGGTCGTGTCGGGTCGGGATCTGTGAAGTCTTAGTCATGGTTGCTATATACCTCCTATGTTTTAGACTCACCAGCTATGCGCCAAACGTCATGGGTCCCGACGCATTTGAGTGTCGTCCTATCGCATCCATTTCCGTAGAGTTTGACTGAAGTAGGAGGAAGGATTAGCTTTAGTCTCTCAGAATGATTTGAAAATGATTGGCACAGCAACAGAACCCTCAAGAGGTATATCATCAGCGGGGGAAACTGATCTAACAACATACCATCTTGATTGTAATCCTTGAAAGCGTTGTATGCTTCATGGTACAGTGACCAGCCCTTGTCGATTACTGTTTCTTCTTCTCTCTCCCAAACGCATCCTTTGCCCCAATTTATCTGTTCCCAACAAGAAGACTTGGCGTTGGGCACAGAAGGTAAGCTTTCCTCCGCTACAAAACACTTAGCATACTTAAGTAAGTTCTATGTGCCTTGGTCGACATCAATGTATAATGACTCACAAGATACAATATCGATGGTGTGTTCGACTGAGATGAGATAACTCCCAGCATTTTGCTTGGTTAAACGTTTGAACGCAACTTTACAGTCGTCCCGTTGGTTTGGGTCGCCCTGGGTTTCAACAGTTAGTAGCGTTACTGAAGTGCCGAAGAAAGCAAAACCTACAAAACACTTGAAAGAATTGATGACCTGACCTGGAGTCTCTGTAGCAGTGATACAGTTGTTCGAGGCAGTCACTTGGTTCTCATTGCAGTCCTCATCCGAATAGAACGCACAAGAGCCGAAGGAGTCTGGAGAAGCAATGACTGACTGTCGTTCCATGGCACCCTCGCATCCGAAGGGTCCATCGGAACCTCCGTTCTCGAACTGATCACATTTCATTCCTGGCATGTCTTTACCGAAGGTGTAGCACGTCCCATCGGCTCTCTTGTTTAACACGCGGTACTTAGGTTTTGCGTCAAAGTCACATCTGTCGTTGTCGCCGAACTGCCAGACTAGTGATCTTGTTAGTCTTCTTGAAGSGTAGCGAAGTAGCGAGRTTAKATAGCTATAGCTTACCTTGGAAGCCGTGGATGTCTGCGACTACGGTCACACCCGCACCTAAGAGGGATACGAAACAAAGATTTGAGAARCGCATTTCAATTCAGGCGAATCTTTCTTTTCTGTTGACCGATACAGATCGAGAAACGAATTGTGAGGTTAGAGTCGGCAACTGAATGCAGACATGGTCGAAGGTAAATCCGCGCGGACAGAAAACCTGATTTATATCTATCCAGATATCTCCATGACGGCCGGTAGACTGTGGTTTCCAGGTACTGAGAAGGATTTCGTACGCGCTTGTTCGAGGCTGAGTCCATAGACAAGTCAATAGTAAGAGTGAGAGCTTGCAGACATCTTGCGCATTCGTGGGCAAGGGTGAGATTCCTTACGCGGCGTAACGATTTGAACCTTGGAGCCGCAATTTTAGGCACTGTTTGATCCTCCCTAAGTATGAACTTGTTCATGTTATTTCAAGGCGGCCCTGATCATTAGCTTATCCATCGAGAAGATATGGTCAGTCGCATAAGTATCATGCCCAAGTTCTCATATGTTCTAGAGTACAAGCGATCAATTGCAGGCGGCAAGAATGAGCTGCGTCGCAAAAAGTTCTTAGCCTCTTCTCAATTCTGAGTTGAGAATGTCGACGGAGCAGTAGAGAACATCTCATAGTCAATAGTCAGATTTAATGGGACTTACCAAGTAGTCAAAACGGGAACAATCGCCTCGAAAGTGTCAAGTAAGGACTGACTGAGCCGCGGGAGGGTGTCGGATATCTCACGTACTGCATTTGAATTTTAGATTTAAGGTTCCTGGGGCAAGCGCGTGGAAGATTCATGGAAGGAATTCAAAGCCCAAACACGCTTCGAACATGATGAGTAATAGTAGCCGAAAGTTGTGATTGGCCCAGTCGTGTGCTTCCTCAGTTGCATAGCCGCGCCTGGGGTCGCATACTTCACTTGGCGAAGGTATTATGGTATTGAACCACAGCCCAGCCTTACTTAYGTTGACGTCATGTCAGAGGGATGAAACAGTGCTAGCAGCTGGGTATTGTGYTTTCGACTGCTGGAATAATAAGCTTACCTGAACTTAATTTAGGTGCTCCGTTGCTCCCTTGATGTCCTGATACCATATTTCCATGCACTTGTATGTCAGCATCGAGAAGACTCTTAGAAGTTAGAATAAGGTAGGTTTAAGTATATGCAATATACTGGCCCTCAATACAGCAACAACAAAACAAAGAACAAAGGATTGCATCCCGCAACCAAGAAACTTCAAGATAAGTTGTGACTTCAAAATAAAAGTAAATTTGATCTACACGTAGCAGTTGTCCTGAAGTCCAAACCGGATAGTCCAGATTCCGCGAGTAATATTTGTTGAAGCGTATGCGTCAATTACTAATGGTAGATAAGATTCCTATATATGACAGTGGCTTGTAAGTCGTAACGTGATTTGATGAAGATTCTAGAATGAGTGACTCGTTGACTTTTGAAGTGCAATGATCTTCAGGTCCGTTAGCAACATTATGTACAAAATTTCATCTGTGTCTGGAGGAAAGTGGTTGACTTGTGTATCACGCATGTGACAACTTCCAAAGAAAGCATCCTGATATCTTCATAGTCTTCTACTCAACAGCCTTGATCTTTACTAAATGATTACGATATATCATTATCATTATCAATATAAATAACAATAGTCTCGCCTCATCGTGCTAATACCTTCACTCAAACACTTCGTATGCGTACTCTATCCAACCTGTAGCTTGTTTCCAATCTCACTCCTTAATAAACGTAATAAAAATCAATCTGATCTTCCAACACATCGCCGGCTTCTTCTTTCTTCCTCAAATTCCGATTATGCACAACAATCCCTAGCAATAAACAACAGACAACCGGGACAGCGAATGCTGTCATACCCATTCCTACCGAAAAACCTGTGGGATACTTTGGTGCCTCCGTCGTGATGAATATATTGCTACTGACAAAATGACGCAATTTCCGAGGCCTAATAAGATCACCGTACCGATACTTTGATACTCCCTACCTCTCAGGTTCGCCGTCAGCCAGCCGATGTATTGAGACATTTGTATAAATGTTCCAATAGAGATCAGGAATTGACCAAGGTATCGGACGTGGTAAGATAATTGGCAATAATGGATTGCCCAGCCGGACAGCGAGCATACGATAGCTGGGATGATGAAAGGGAAACGCATATTGTAGCGGSCCGAGAAGAAGGCTATTAACAATGGGGCAACGATGCCGACTACCCAGATGGGAATCGTCATTACCTGGGCGCGTTTTGCTGTCCAGCCTAGTAGAGAGAGAATCGTAGGGTTAAATCCTGAGAGGGAGCCCGCTAAAGTATCCGCTTAGAAGAATAGAAGGTTCAATATCCAGATCATAGGGGAACGGAGAACCTTCGTGTAGGGAACGTTACGGGGTTTCTGCACTCGTTTGTCGGCTTGCAACCGAGCGAGTATGTGAGAACGATCACTCTTAGATAGCCACGAGTCTTTGGTAGGAAAGTGAGGAACGAATATGAAGACCAAGAAGCTGAACCCTATCGTTACAAGACCCTCTACGAACAGGATCCTGCATATGTTAGGAGAGGAGTTGCAAAAGTTCCGCTGCAGATAACTTACCATCGCCACCCAGCCATGTTGATAACATCATCCAGATCCATCAACGCGTAGGCGAGTAGCTACTTTATGTTAGGTGGCGAAATTGACTAATTGAGGAGAGAAACATACACCACTGAAGCAGGAACCAGCCATTTCGAAACTGAAAAACAGAGAGAAGCGGAGAGAAAGTTCTTCTTCCGGTAGTAGGATGCAATGAGTACACCGGCACAGGCGGGAAGACTTGCTTCAAAAATCCCCATTAAGAATCTCAAAGCAAGATAGACCTTCATAGGAATGCGTACATAGGCATAATACACAGCTCTTCCACAAAAAACCCCTGCCTAGATGAATTCGAACCCAACTTTTCATAAGGTCTCACGGTGCTGTGTTGTCCCACGTGAGATCGCAACTTGAAGTTTCATTTAACCTCCAGGCCAACAATGATTAAACGATCGACCCGAGAGGCGAACGGTAAGTTGTGAAGTATTTTCGGAGTTCCGAGCATCCATTTTGAGTGGTCGCATGAAGCAGAAAATGGAGAAAGTATGCAGTTCTCATTGTTATCTAAACAGAGTAGCTGTAACCAGATGTGAAGTAAACAGTCATCAATCCTTCAACTGGCCCATTCCTCTTCATAAAATCCTTATATTCCTGAGGACCACTGCGTTCCGTCTCGTAGTAGGCCATATCCTCCTTGTTCTTGAAGACCGACTTCGTACCGAATTTAAAGCCTTGATCTCGAACATGACCGTTCGCTGGTCCTGCTTCCATGGAGAGAATATAGGGGACGCCATCCTAATGCACGGGAAATTCTTAGCGATCTATTCTATTAGAGATATACATCACTTGACAACGGACTTTTTTCTGATTTTTGGTAAAGGCTTCGAAACCTTGTAGAGCAATTGCCACGTGTTCACCAGATGGAAGTTTGATCATGGTGACGCGAATGATTTGAGAAGCCATACTGAATAGTAACAGCGGAGGGACAATCGACAGATAGGGTTCAAGGAGAAAGTATAGCGATACAGAGGATATGTAGAATGATCAATAAACAGTACTTCTTAACTTATTCCTCGGCACTAGATCCGCGATTCCAAAATCTACTATCACAATTCTATAAGACTCTAAGTAACTTTAATGATTTGGTAGTCTATCCGACTCCGAGGCACCCGGTAGCCAAAACGCTTCTCTTGAGAAGACTAGGAGTCGGGTACTAGCATCCGATACCACTTTTACTCGGATCTAAACCAGTCGACCAGGGCAGCTACCCGTATATGCTATGCCCTAGTCGATAAGATCGGGCAATACGTACATTCGAGCAAGCAATAACAACAGCCTCAACTTCTAAAATAGACTTCCGTCCACTATCGATTTCGCTCACGATCTATATTGTTTTTCTATATAATAACATAAACTCAGCAACCTTTCTCCCTAGCTATTATTGGCTTAGGAATTAGAGGACTTACCCTCGCTATTAGCCATCTTAAAAAAAAAATGTCAAATGTATAGTTTATAAGAGTGCTCTAGTGTTCGATGCTGTCGGAGCTAGAATCKGTCTTGGTCCAAATTCGTTAAAAGCTATAGAACTAATAGACGAGAAATTCGCTAAAATATATAATAATATAAAAGTAGGAAATACATCGCCCGATAGATTCCACGAGCAGATAGAGATTCTTGGAGTAGAGGAAGGTCTTGGTATATTGACAGGATGGAATGGAGGCTCGGTCGGGCACCCAGATTTTACTCATAGTAGTGCTCATCGAAGAGGACTACTCGAGATCATGAAAAGTCTGATCCCTGATGGTACGGTGAAGTTCAACAAGAGAGTGGTCAAACTCAACCAAGAACGGAAGAAAGTTTTAGTCGAGGTTACAGGTATGCATATGTAGACCACTCTGGTCGCTCCCTATTGAATTTCTTGGCCCCACACTTGTCGAGTGATAACTAACATTTCGTGTGGAAGACGGAGAGAAAATATCAGTCGATGCCGTCGTTGGATGCGATGGAATCAAGGGAATGAGTAGACAAGCAGTGCTCGAGTCGAGATAYCCCGAGGAGGTTAAAGAAAAATACTGTAATGAGTACGTCTACYGTGGGATCGCCATCATGGAAAAGGCAAAAGCCATCATTGGATCCTATGCCGAAGACGCCCGATGGTTTATGATGCCTGGTAGGGGGTAGGCGATGTATCCAATATCTGGTGGAAAAAGAGGTCAATATTGTTGTCTTCGTGCAGGACAAGAACCCTTGGGTCAGAGAGCAGGTAGCGYAGCCTGTGACAAGAGAAGAAATGATCGAAGAACTGAAGGGGTTTAACCAGCGACTAATAAATCTACTAGAGGTATGTGTAAAGAGAGGCTTACAATCACATAGACACTAATAATTCTTCAGTATATCAAACCGATAAAATGGCCACGATTTCRCCATCCCGACACTCCCACATACTATAATAGGCGAATTTGTCTTAAAGGAGACTCGGCTCACGCCTCGAGCCCTAGCCAAGCAGTAGCTTGGTAAAGAATACTAATCAGCTCGACGCCGCGTTCGAGGTCTATGCCTCGATCCGTCGACCTCGGGCGTAAGGAGTTGTTCAGGACAGCAAAGAAGTATGAGAGGTCTATTTTCTCGTCTATCCCGAATTTAGTATAGATTTACAGAAGATTATAGATGATGCGAACAAGCGCCTGCCTTCAATATGGTGGCACGGCCTTGCGGGAGACGTGAAGACTGCCGAAAGTGCATTCGAGGAATTGGTTAGGGTTGCTATGAACAAGACCAAAGAAATTGAGAAATTGCAGGCCAGAAAGACGAGAAGGTTTCAATGTATCATATCGTAATATAATTTAGCATTTTCCGATGAATGATATTTCATAAAGATTAGCGTCATAGACCCCCCCATAGAATTGCACCTATATCGTCCCAGCTCTAGTCCTGAAGATTATCACTTGGATCATCCCCGTAGGTCAACTGCGACCAGAACTGAGGAACACTGACTCGAGATAGACCACTGAAAGACGGCGAGATTGAGTCGCTTGCGCTATAGTCTACCAATGCCTTGGATGCGACCGCATGAGACTTTTGCGAAGCTGGTACTGCTTTCGCAAGGCATCTTTGTTACCCTGCAATGTCAGAACGAATTCGTCTGCTATTGAGCTGACGTTAACGACTATTATGCCCCAGGTCCGCATCGATCCAGGCACTCTTTGGCTCTGGAGCTGTGAAGTTGTCAAGATCGCCAAATCACGAAGGAGTTTTTGAGAGTCAGCCAGTGTCTCATCGTTGCGCTGCCTAGCGTGACATATAATGTCCAGGACAAGTATCAATGACGATGCTACCGTATAAAATATATCCCACCAAGTAAACGCGTTGAACTTGTTGATGGCGCCTAGCTTCCTTATTATACAAGCTAGAGATCTACCCGAGTCAATGCAGGTCTCCGAGACTGTGAGCAGTGTTGGAGGGAGTGTCTCTTGGGAGTTTCGGGACAGACTCGTATCTCGTCGAAGCAGGGTTGCTCTTGACATTAAGACTCTAATATAGTAAAACTGGACATGGAGAAGTAGTAGCGGCCGTTGAGAGGACGGGGCTAAGGAATCTGTAACTTCCAAGCGAAGATGCAGGGGTAGGCTTTCTTTCCATTTATCGAGATCTAGTGAGACATTGTGATTAGTGTGAGCTCTGTTTGAACTTGTGAAATGGGAGCGCAAAGTCAAACTCGGGCAACATTGTTAGGCAGAATGGCGAATGTGAGGGTGTGTAAAAACCGAGGAGACGAACCTCGGAGAATGGCAGCTGCGGGAGAGAGGGGACCAGAGTATGCGTCCTCCGCCGATGAGCTTCCAGTACCCGTTGGATTCAGAGCTCTGCATGCCGAACCAAGCAAGACTACAAGTTTTTGGGACCATTTCATGAAGTCTTGCGGACTGTGGCCGGCCACACCCACGATTCGTTCGTTCGGGCAGCTGACAGAGCTCAGCGTGTAGGCGATGGCACTTGGCCGGTCGTAAGATGAGACCTGCATGTGCTCGAACGCATACAAAGTCCACCAAAGCTGCTTCCTGAGCTCTCTTCGCAGAGGACTCTGTGTGTGTTTCACATCATCACGATGTAGCCCTATAGCGAATGCTATCCTTACTGCTGTCCCAGTAAT
The DNA here is from genome assembly GCA_003988945.1 of Chaetoscypha palmicola. NCBI lineage: Eukaryota > Fungi > Ascomycota > Leotiomycetes > Helotiales > Helotiaceae > Chaetoscypha > Chaetoscypha palmicola. Next base: position 22,924 of record QYAH01000126.1, on the reverse strand, counting down.
ATTCCATCAAGCATCTCGATGGCTCGTATTGTGAAGATGGAGAGCTGCAAGCATGAGCGTTGGTACGGTGTATAGATTTGAAGTGAAGAACACTGTAGGCAGGAGGGTCTGTACGTGCCGCCACCACTTTCGCTCCGCCTSTGCTGGTATTGTGATAGAGGCTACGCGGCGAGACAAGATCAAAACGCATAGCAGTCCGCAGAGCCACGAAGGGTCGGCGGAAGATGCAGATAACGACCACGTTTCTAGGTTTCTCGAAACGACGCCTCGTGGAACACGGGAAAATCCGAATAGATGATATCGAAGTAKGTGTCTATGAGCGAGTCCAAGACTGGCCCATCGATCTCTCTAACGGCATCTGAGGGCGAGCCGTAGTCACTTGAAATCGAGGCTCTTCGGCCGAGGGCTTCTCGTTCGCGCTCGTTCTTGGGCATAGGACTTGGGAGGCCCGCTGTCTCGCACTGATCTGCAGCGTTCTGACCAAACATTACAAATTCGCAGGCCGCTTCATTGCCGATAAGCTTTCAAAAGTGCAAGTGAAATGAAAAAGAGCACGAAGGCCCAATGTATTAGACTTGGCCTTGCTGGTCTGGGAGAAGGGGAAGGGCGTAGTCGTCCTCTCTGGCCATCGCCCCGTCTGAATCTGCCTGACCGACACCCGCATCTTCGACTGCAGGAAGGGGGATTCCGAGGGACTTGCCCAATTGTTGCATCTCATCATTGGTAGACAAATCAGCTTCCGGCACGAGTCCCTTCACGAGAGACTCTAAAAGAATCAGTCTTCCTCCCAGAGATTCCGCACTGCCGGACAAGCGTTTTTTGTGCTACAAACGATGGCGTGTAACTGGCAATATCGACATTGAGATTGGCCGGCAATGCGATCACATTTCTGTTTCCTGGTCTTGCATTTGTCGCAAGAGGTTTCCGTCCTCTCCCTCTTCTCCAATGGAACGCGCTGTTGTTGTTGTTGTTGCTGCTGCTGCTGTTGACTTCCATTACGCGTAGTTGGAGTCTGATCTGGATACCGACAGTAGTGCTTCGGAAACATRTTGAAAGGCGCGGCCGCGACGGCAAGACATGATTTCTAGATATGATATTCTGATACTAAGAGTCTATCCCATGGGATGGGACGAAGTGGAGGAGGGGAGATGGAGTTCCATCAGGGGAGGGCCTGGAGACTGGAGGAACATCGGCTTTAAGCCGGATAGGGCTAGCCTGGTTCATCCGATGCGGGCCGGCTTCCATCCCGGTCCCGAGGTCGCGTTGCCTCAACCTGGAAATTTCTAGCTGGCATTTCGCAACTCTTGTCTCACTCACCATCAACGACCACACTTACTTGCAGGCTCGCACTCACTTCGTATCTCACGATGTTTCTGTACCGAATGGCATTCGTGATAATGTGCAACTTCATACACTCGCAGCAGTGTCCACGGGGAGAGCTCTGGTGCATCGCCATTCATGGTGATTCATCGCAGTTCACGCGTTCAGTATCACGCGCGATATGAAATGCGCGTGCCTCGCATCATTTCCTACAATGTTTTATCTTCGTGCTCGAGGGCCTTCCTCTCTTCTCTCTCCTCAGTGTTTGTTTTGTGTTCTGGTCTCTTTCCTCCTTTCCTTCCCTTCCTTTTCTTTCTTTTCCTCTCCTTGAGTCTTTGCACATTCATCTACAGCGATAACAGATCATCACTTGCGACATAAGCTCTGAAACTATCACTCTGACAGTTTAGACAACTATGGCTGGAACTTCGGCACCTACCAATAAACCGAGGTTGTCTAAGGAGAATAAGGCTGCTGTTAAACAGGCTACGAAATCATTCCTCGCCAAGTTTGGCCCGGTTATCTTCGCGGGCGTTGCGGCGGCTGTAAAGCATCATCTGGACGATGACGAGGAGCGTCGAGACGTCCAGGATGCGCCGAAGACACGAAGCCAGATCGATGATAGGGCGAGTGAAAAGACGACGGACAGTGAGTTGCGGCGGGAAGTCAGACATCTGAAGCGGGCTCTGAGAAAGAAGGAGAAGCAATTTCTACATGGGAGTGACAAGGAATCTTCAAAAGCTGCTTCGGTGTCGTCGATGAGRGTCAATATCCCGACGATTGTGGTTCAAGATCACGATAATGATCACCGTGATGCGCCGTCTTCGGTGAGAGGATTTGAACAAGAAGGGTCATTCGAGAGGAAGACGCCTCGTAATGATTATTATCAGCATCCTGAAGATCAATTCTCAACAGCCGAGCATAGTGAGAAAGCGGACGAGGAGGAGGTAATTTTCACGACGAGAGACTTCTCTAATCTGGATCGCCCTGAGCATCATCATCACCGTCGCCATCACCACAGTCCTTTGGTCCACCGCCATTCACACCACCGTCACATGTCTCTACCCCACCTCTCCCCCACGAGAGAAGAAGCTCTTCGCAAACGCGCCCTCGAAGCTTCTAAAGTCGCAGCCTTAACCGGCGCTCTTGAAGCTCTGCACATAAGCGATATCCACGGCACCTGGTGGGACAACGGACCCGGTCCCAAAGGGAAACGATTGAGTACTGCTGTAGCAGCCGGCTTTCGAACGAGTTGGGCGAGAGGAGAGAACCCGGAAATGAGTGATGGATGGGAGATGGCTGCCAATGTTGGGAGGGGCTTGTTGGTTACTAGGATTGTGCATGGGAGTAGTAAGAGAATTGAGGATGAGTGGAGGGAGCAGAGAGGGCGAAAGAGGAGGAGGGACAGCTTTTAAGAGTGCATACAGGGTGCACTTACTGGGTAGTCGACATTGGATTCAATCTCAAGGCTACGACTTTATGACATTTTTGCAGTTATCGAGACTGTCGTTTGCTATTACGTTACGCACAGCGGGCCTGGGTTGACGGTCGAACTGGAATTTGGACATGATGTGATATTTCGTACTCCTGCTGTTAGCGAGCATAGTTGGCACGTATGGTATTGGACTTTTGGTTCTCTTATATAATGTTTTCCGCTTCATAGTGCATAGGACATGACAGTTACTAGATAGACATACCCCAGGAACAATCCTCTCATACATTCCACTGAACTCAAGCAAAGCCTATCACGTACAATTGTATCACGGATCCATAAATACCTAGGGATTGAAGTATTTAATGCCAGATCATTACTCCACATAATTGCAACACTCACACCTCAAACCTCAACTCCCAACTCTCAACCCATCCTCTCCACCAAAGCCCCAGCATCCAAAGCCCACTCATCCTCCCCCTCCTCTCCCCACCATCCCCCATCCACCTTCTCAACCCCCACAAACCCCAACCTCCCCAAAACCCTCCCACTCCTCTCATTCTCCTTCTCCGTCTCAGCAATGAACCTCTTCACACCCATCTCCCTAACACCCCAAAGCATAACCGCTTCCGCGCCTAGCCTTGCCAGTCCTTTCCCCCAAAAAGCAGGTGCGATACCGTAGCGCACCTCGATCATTTCTAGGTAATGAGGSAGAGATGGTGGGAGAGGGTTGGGCATGGAAGAAGTAGTTGCGTCGCGGATTCCGGCGTAGCCTATCCATGTGATAGATTCTAGCCCGTCAATCTTTTGCATGCAGATGTCATAGTCTTCGCCCTCAATGATCCGTACATCACCGCCTAAGCTCCTGCCTACTTCTTCTTTCTCCACTTCCACACTTCTTAGACCAACAGCGAAATCTCCCATCCCTCTCTTTCCCCAGCATTTTAGAACATCTCTGGTCTCAATGACTTCCCTCGTCTCTTCATCGCTCCAGTGTTTTGCTTTCCAATCTGCGCCAAAGCCCATGGTGCAGAATTCCTGGTTTGCGTGGAGTGCAGCGTATAGGGAGCGGTAAGATAGGGAGTCAATTGCCAGGGGGGTAGGGAAGAGGACTAAGCATGGAGTCTGGAGCATGAAAGGCTTGAAATGTGGGAGTGCCATCTTAGTTGGATACGTGGGAACGGCAAAGCTTTTCTCGCTGTCAGATATGGTGGGTTGCGGTTGGTTTTAAGAGATGGATGATGGTTGGTTTCAAGCTTATTGACGCGAACTGTTCATGTTGTTAGGAATTAGAGAAATATAAAGTCTTCGCGAAATGTTTCCACTTACTCGTTGATCTTCATTTCCCCACTTTTAAATGACTCACGCCGTAATTGAGTAATACCAAGTTCTGGACTCGCGCTTGGCGAAATACTAAATATGCACGAAACTTTCTCCTCGCTTACCGTTGGATTTATAAAACCGGGTTGAAGCTCTAGCACGTTAATTGCTTAGGTAGGTTGAGGCAGGGCTTAACCATGCGATTATCATAGATAAGTACTTAAGCACTAGAGGCTACGTCGACTGTCGTCCTAATAATTTCACCACTTCATATCTGCCACAGCGTAAGAGATCTCGGATCTCTGTCAAATTGAGCTTTGAATTCAGTTGTCATCGACCACGTTAACTGCTTCATTGAATTACCAATAGGATCTCTCAGCCTCTCTCCTTCTCAGGTACTGGACGTCCCAAAGCCGCTGGCTKAGACCACGATCATCGAGCAACTGGCAAACGTGCTTTACATCACCTCTGCCACTGCGGTAGATAAGCGCACCGTTTCTTAATAAGATGTCAATTTTGTTGAACAAGTCTTCATACTCAGCAGGTGTCAGCGAAGGGCGAAACGATGGATCGCCAGGATCCGGGCTGTTTCGGAGAATTATAACATCTAGTGGCGTCTGATATCGGCTATCGAGGGCATTGACTTCTGCACCCGCAGACATGAGTTCTTTGGTCAATTCGTAAGGCGCAATGTGCAGTCCCTTACATATATTTCGCTGTTGTCGATGATATATTRTTGAATGGGTAAAAATGTCGACATTCGGATCCTGTCCCCYTTGTAGGAAAATTCGTGCTAACACGATTCTTAGAGACCATTCTGGTATGCTGACACGATGTGCATCTAGTAGTAGGGCCTGAAATGGCGTGAGGGAGATCATATTCTCAGAATCATAAACTTCGCGGCGTGAAGGGGGCATATTCCACGAAGTCTGGTCCAAAGGACTTGTATCATCTTTGTTTGCTCCATAATCAAGCAAAAGTTTCACCATGTGACTTGTATCTCTGTCCTGTTTTACTGCATGCTCAACGAGGAGATGCAGGAGAGGTTTTGCTACGATCTTATTCCGAGATAATTCAGGGTCTCTGTCAAGACTTTCGTTGACATAAAGGCGAAGGTTAGCGAGTATGCCCAAGGATAGTCTCGAGTAGATCCATCTCCACGGCTGGAAATAGCCAACCAAAGACGCATCGGGCTCCAGGGCCCCAAAGAATTTCCCGAGAACGACATCGGAAATTTGGTTCAAAAACGCTCGTTGGCTTCTTCCTGTGGAGCTTTCAGCAAGGTATGCGTAATCGACACATCGAACTTTCGTCATGCTCACGTCAAAACCCAGGTTGACATAATTGAAAGCGTTTGAATTCTCGTCAAAATGATAACGAGAATCGCATAACACATTCCGTGCTGAATGATAGTGTGGGTTGAGGATATAACCATTACGAAAATCGTACATGGTAAGAATATACGTTAGGCAATCAAATTTTCGGCTTTGGTCAGAAGCGAAGGTGAGCCAAAATTTCACAAGAAAGGAATATCCATTGTCTTTTGTCAAATTCGGTTTGTCGCGCAGAATAGAACCACTTGCTCCGGGTCTAGAGAAGAACTCTTTCGCAGTCTGATGCATGAACTGGACCGTAGAGTCTTGCAGAACCTCAAGCAAGCCCCCACACCGGCTTTGGAGACGCCGTCTTGCTGAGTCTAGAAATTCTTTGGAGTAGGGATTCGATGGAAGTCGTTCGGCAGCCGCCGATGGAGTATCGGCAATTGAGCATATGACAATGAGAGTCAAGTCTCGCAGACCTAAAGAGTCTTTACTCCGTAACAGAACCTCGATCATGATGTAAGATTCGAATCTGTACGAAGGATTGATACGGTCAATCAGCCTCTGGTATGATTGGTCGAGGTCGTCAGGGAACGAAGATAAGGTAGAAAGCAACTCTCGAGGCGATTGGCCGTCTGTGATAGCTTTTAGGAGTTCATCCATGACAATTCTGACCCATACGAAAACTCCTTCTGCTCTTCTGCAAAGTTGTAGTCGTAATTCCATGATTGCTGCGCAGTCCTCTGAGTCTCCGTGATACATCAAATTTCCGATACGGGTATTGTTTGTTAGTCTACCCTGAATGTATGTTTCTATATCGTTCTGCGTATGCTCATGAATCTTGAATCCGGCCGCATTGTCGAACGCATCGACGAAGTCATTCCAAGGTCTACTTGAGCAGCAGATTTTGATTTTAGTTTCGGAATGCTCTCGTACTTTGACTAAGTCGTTGACAAATTGAGCGACCGCGTCTGGGTCGCCTTGAAACTCGTCTAATGCATCCAGGAAAATTAGTATACGAACAGGTACGCTCTGTTGCTCAAGAATAATATTAAGAGCTTTTCTCAAGTCGTAGATAGACCATAAATGCCGCACTTTCTTGTTCCGATTGAGAAAAAAAGGTAGTAGCAACTCTGCGAGGTCTCGATTGGCTACCAATAATTGATACAATATACGGTGCAGAAGTCCTTCCAGGGATTTTTGCATAGCTGTTCCTCGATCATGGAAGAAAAAATCKACGATAATGTGAGCCGCGTCTCTGCCACCTTTTCGAAATATTCTGTAAGTTTCAGGATCACGTCGAGCTACTTTCATAAGGGTAGACTTTCCAGAACCTGGTTTGCCACTGATCCAAAACACACCACAGTCATCCTTGAGCCATGGAACGAAKGCCAACTCGCTAGTTTTAGACAGAAGCCATCGAAACGTCCGCTCGTACTGCTCCTCTATCTCATCAAGTCGATGGCCAGTCTCCTCGAGATTGAGACTATCTAGGAGAGCTATAACACTAAGTAGACGTAAATCGAGAGAGGCATAAACTACTGACCTATCACATTTTGTTCTTTATCATTATAACCAGATAGACCGACATGTCTACTCGCCACAGTCTCTGTCGTTATTGATGTCCTATTTTTCGTAGCAGTGAGAGCACTGTGAATATAATCAATGATAATTCGACAGTCGGAATCATCAGCGCCAAATTTGACTATGTTCGAATGATCCTCATCAATTGCCACAACGCGGTCGGATTTAAGCTGAATTGCCGATAGCTTGTCGACCAGAAGATCTGGGGGCCCAGTCCTTTCCCACTTGCCATCGAGCGACTTCTGTTACACTGAATATCAGCTATGCAAAACATCATGTGGTAGAGAACTTGCCTTGGCTGTCGTGGTTTGCTTAGTTTCATACACAGACATGATATTCATGTCTCGGTGAGTAGCAATTCCAGAAAATTGCTCGTCTAGGTTCGAAAGGAAGCTGTCCTTATTTGATAAAAGATGAACAATTTTTGCATTAGGCCGGTCCTCCACCATTGGAAGTAGGTGGGATGTCTTCATGCCCTTATTAGGAACGCCAAAGAAGACGACTCCGCGAATCAAGTCCATCGTGAAATCGCCAGGGTCCTTTGTATTAGCCATCAAGACCATGGCCTGCTTCACGATAATTCCACCGAGGCTATGGGCTAGAATGACTGCAGGTTTCGCGGCAGGGGTTGATCTCCCGATTGACTTCATCTTACCAATTAGAGCAATGGCAATATCATCAACATCTTTGACAGACTCACTCTGAAAAAGATGAGTGTCGTATCCATAGAGAATACTTCGAACATTGAGCAGGTCTTTCGGGAGTCTATCTCTCAGCCACATGAAGGTGGATTGAGGACCACGTTCTTTCCAGGAGCCAAATGGATGACTTGCTAGACCAGACACAGCAATACAACTGGATGAGGACTTAGTGATATTCTTAGATCAACCATGAAAAGGACTTACTCCATCTCGTGTTCTTCAGACGGGACATCATTCAGAGGCGTAAAGTCAAGGAAATGAATGTCTACGAGRATGTCGCGAAGGAGCCCAATGGATTGGCCTGGTATATTCCATTGGGTTCGGTCGTTGTCAAAAAGAGGAGGAACTTGATCAAACTTAAGGGTGGCCACCTTGGTAGGAGGGATCTCCAACGGATTTAGACTGGTGGCAAGTGAAAATACTTTGATATATTCGGGCCGACCAAGTCCTTCCACGGCGTTGAGGAGAAATGCTTCGACTGCACGAGGAGACTTCAAGTAGGCTGGGAGTTGCCTTGCACGATACGTTCGAGCCTCGCGACCAGGTGCCATATTAGTAAATTCCGGTCAAATGTTCGTAACACGGAAGGCACGATGAGCCAAGCGTGAGTGTCGCATGGATACAGCTATCTTCTGAGTACAGAAGTACAAAGGTAGGTACTGTACGTAGAGACGTGCTATCTCAGTTTTCGAGCAGAAGCACCAGAGAAGTGGCTCTGATGAGACTACACGTCACAAAGCGAGGCTCATTTGGTGACCAAGAAGCAGGTACTGCATACGCATGAGATGGGTGGTTGGTTAAGCGAACGAATAAATCATTACCCTTTTTAAAGCCACCTTCAAGAGGTATCATAGGCTTCGGCCCTTGCTTGCTTACTTGCTTAAGTGCTTTTTGAGGGAGAACCCTCGGCGCGATGTAGAGCCTGTGTCCAAACAGGATGGCAGATTGAAAAGCATAATCAACATAGTCAAGACTCCTTGAACAGTATGTATCCTCCACGGTAAGGGCCGAGCGCAGCTCGACACTTTTATAGAATCCAGCCTAGTATGGGACTATAGTAGCTTACTCTAGGAACTGGTCATTAATAATAGACGTGTGGAATGCAAAATGTACTTAAGTAAGTACTTGAGTAAATAAGTAAGTACTTAAGTATGTCTTGATGTTGTTAAAGTCAGCTTGCGAAAAGCAGGCTAATTCGTAGGGTGGGAGCGTGGCAGACCTCGGAAGTCTTTTGTTGTCTTGGCCCCCTGAGGCCTCTCGCTTAGCGCCAATCAATCCTCTTCGGCTGTTGCTCCGCCCCTCAAGAAATCAATTTACTGTAGCGGGTTTACAGGCATCAACAGTGACGCATCGCTGTCTGCTCGCGCTTATTTGCAGGGCAACATAGCGAATAAACAACCACTAAAGACGCCGACAAGAAGCATCCAGCATTCGATTTCCCATGCAATCCAGTGATTGTAGGGGCCCTGAGTGCCTCTGGCTCTCTATCGATTTATTATACATCACGTGGTCCCGCATCACCCAGGCAATCAGGCATCCAACCGCCAGCCCGCGCCAGCGCAAGTATATGTCGCGCCCTCATGCGTTCGTCTTCCTTTCTTTCCTCACCACACCATTCGGGTCGCAAACAACCACAGTAACTCTCTAGACTTTCTTTGAATATCTAGAGATATCTGCCAGGGCCCAGTCAATCATTTCCTGTGCGTCAATTCTCACTCTTCGACTCCTTACTCTCTTTTCGTCGTTCGTTCAATCCACCCCTCCATCTACCTACCTGCTCTCAACGTCACACCCACCACCGCAATCATGTTCAAGCGCTCGTTCAGAACCAACGATCGGGTGGAGAAGGCGGTCAAGTTGAAGAAGTCTGGTAGGGATGCCGCGAAGTTGGCGAAATTGAAGCAGTCGTTCGATCAGAGCCCGTCTGTCGGGAGGTAGGTTGCCTATTCTTGGGATAGCAAACGGGAAGAATTGTTTGGCAGGAGTGCTAACGGAAGAACGCATATAGCTCTCTGACCTCGCGGATTGTAACCTTTACAGTTGGCAAGGAAGGACGACTATTTGCTGCTCATGAGGATGTGCTTGCCTTGTCGCCGTTCTTTACGACGGCTTGTCGAGGGCAGATTCGTGAGTCGCAGAGCATGAGGATCGATCTCCCCGACGAAGAACCGGAGGTCTTTTCCTGCGTTCTCGAATATCTATACGTACGTTAATATCTATATTTCTCTACTTTATATAAACTCCTTTGCGACATATCTTCCTTCCAGATGTTTGTTACTCCACAAGATTTAATCCACACTTCCCCATTTTATTTAAGCATATATATTTCACAGCACATAGCTGACCCATTCCCTACACAGAAGGGCGACTACTACCCCCGCTTGGTGCACAACAAGCGCAGAAGCTCTTGGGAACTCGAGGACGCCGAGAGATCTCCAAACCCAGAAAACCCAGGTGGCCGCGGATCCGTGGAGCCTACAACATACATCTCTAGCGTGGGAGAGCATCTTTTGAGAGATACAGTCATATATTGTGCCGCGGAGAAGTACGGCTTAGAGGAGCTCAAGCGCCTTGCGCTCAGGAAGCAAGGTCTGCAGAGTGGAATTGAGGTTGCTACCATTCTGCGGAGCGCACGATATGCCTATGACAACACGCCAGACTCGGACTCGCGCCTTCGCGCTCATTAYCTCGCCTTGATTATTAGATGTCGCAAGACATTTAAGAGGAGCGGAACCATGCAGACAGAAATGGAGAGTGGCGGTAAACTTTTCTTTGACCTTTTCGTAGCTCTGTGCAATCATGTCGATGATATTGTGGATATGGGGTGAGTCTGAAAGACTGATATTTTCGTAGGTTCACTGCTAATTGGCTTGCCAGTAACTCTCGTTCTCCCATGACCATCTAATGTTGCATACCTGCGTAAAGATACTTAGCACGGAGTTAAATAGGTAACGAGGACCACTGCTATATCCATCAGATTGGACCATTTATGGAATTTGCGCACTCGCCACAAATTTCACTTCGTCATGAGGTTGGCCGCCTTTCCGATGACCCGATAACACATTCATCCTCCACTCTTTTTTTCTAATACCCCCTGCTTTGCTGTTTTTTGGAAATGGAAGGAATTGCGTTTGCTTTATGTCCTGTATCTTTTAGTGTGAGGATCTATCTTGAGGATAAGGAATCTGCTAGGATCAGGCTCACCACTAGGTCGGGCGACCTCATCGCACCACTCTCTTCTCCTTTTCTGTTGGGATGCATGGCGATGCTGTAGCTGTAGTTGTGTATGATCTTGATGGTTGTACATGGGTGATCCCTAGGGGAAGTACCAGACGACGCCCTCGTCAAGGCGTGTAATGAGATATTCGGCCACCTCAAATATTGTGTCATCAGCAAGTGACATCCCTTACTACCACTTAGTTTGACCTGACGATTCAAAAGTATTGGAGCATTCAAGTTATTATGGAAATATGTGAGAAATAACGCTGTCGGTCACGCACATCGAACCCCACTCTTCTTCAATATCGGGTCACTCAGATCTACTTTCGGTAATCTATACCCGATCGCAGCTCAAGCTTTTCTATAGATATGTCAACCACAACCACAGCATCCTTTTCTACCGCCTAGTGAACCTCACCAAATCTATTGATCTCATAGCACCTCGTCGACACGCCAGTATGGAAGACATTAAACCTCTATCCCCACCATCCATACCCATACCGGCCTCCCAAAACTGCTGCTCAATCCACGCCATAGATACAACCTTAACACTCTCAACCCGCTCTCTTAACTTTCCCCATCCCCCAATCCCAGGCCATGAATACTAGAATTGTCCTACCCTGTCCTTTCTCATAAGATCGCCCCCTTCTTCTGCAACGCCTAAGGGTCGGACCATCCTCTTTGACGCAGGTGCTCGGGAAGATTATTGGAATTACAGTCCGATGATTGTAGAGAGGTTTAGACAGGGTGTGAATGTTAGGGGCATGGGGATTGATAGTGGTGTAGATGAGGTGTTGACCCAGGGAGGTGTGGCGCTGCAAGATGTTGAAGCTGTAGTTTGGAGGTAATCAATAGTGCCAACAGCACAGAAATCTCTAGCTGACTGCAATTATCCAGCCATTAGCATTTCGACCACATAGGAGATATGTCCAAATTCGCCTCCGAAACAAAATCATCGTCGGTCCAGGATTCTCGACCTTGCTTCCCGGATACCCCTCCAACCCAAACTCACCACTCCTCGAAACAGATTATAGCGACCATGAACTCGTCGAGCTTCCATTCCAGGAAGATCTCCAGATCGGYAATTTCAAAGCCCACGATTATTTCAACGACGGCTCTTTCTACCTCCTCGATGTCCCAGGCCACGCTATCGGTCACATGTGCGCGCTTGTTCGCACGACACATACTACTTTCCTACTACTAGGAGCTGATGTATGTCATTCCGCCGGCTCTTTACGACCATCAGAATACATCCCGATGCCAGCGACACTCGATCCTGCGAAATGGGGCCTGGATGAGTATTTCAAGCCGCCATGTCCATGTGACATATTCACATCCTGCCATCCTTCACCTACCGACAAAAGGRCCACTTCTTACTACTCAGCGAGCAGGACGCCGGGATCCGCGTATCTAGACTGGGAGSTTGCTGATCAAAGCGTGGATGGAATGAAAATGTTCGATGCTTTGGAGGATGTTTTATACTTTTRGCGCATGATCCTGCGCTTTTTGAGGTTCTGCCGCGTTTTAATGGTGGAGGGAAGTGTTGAATGAGTGGAAGGAGATGGGTTGGAAGGAGGATGTTAGGTGGAGGTTTTTGAATGAGTTGCCTAGGGATGGGAAGGAGGGGGGGAGGCGTTGGTTGAGGGGATTTGGAGGGATGRGAAGAAGGTTGATATTGAAGAGGCGTTGAGGAAAGAGGTGTGAAATAGCTGATAATGAAATTCGACAATCCRTTATGCCTCAAAAGAGACCCCAACATATATTCTCTGTCCTTYATAGCTACGTATGGATCCACTGCTTTCTCAATGCCTTSTTCCAAACTAATCTGCGGCCCGTAGTCAATTTATGTTGCATTCATTTCATCTTTCTCGGATGACCCTCAACAAAGGTATCTCTATGGGCATAAACTGATACTCCGATGCTTAATCAACCTTTCAAGGTTTGTTCCTAGCGAGAAAGTACCCCATGACATTCCAATATTCTATGGCAATTTCCTATCCAAGTCTTCAAGGGTGACTCGACGTTACCGATCCACTCTATCAGGACATCTCAGGTCTCCAAGATGTCTCATCAGATGTTTCTGAGGAGGGGACGCTAGATTCCTACCACAGCCAGTACCACAAACCGATCCCCACAAACGCCGTTGAAATCTGTAAGATCACAGGCAGCGCATTTCGTATTTCTCTTTTCTGCACACCCCGAAACCACTTCTTAAACTCCTCACTCTCATTCAAAAAAGGAAACTCCTCCTCAGGTATATCTCTACCTATAACAAAAGTTCAGCTCCACTACATCGATCTCAATGACAGGGTAGACACAATTCCACATACCTAAAAACTCACACAACGGAGCCCATCCCGATCCTAACTTATAATTCAGCAACCTATCCTTAGGCACTATTTCTCTCAGCTTCGCGTAGTGAGCAATATACGTCTCCTTCGCAATAGCCAGATACTCCTCTCTGGTAGTATAATCAAACATCACATGATTACAATTATTAATCACCGTCAACGGTCTTCCCTTCCCGAGTGGCTCCAGAACGTGGATGATTAGAAGACTCGTCCATTCGTAGAGCTTCTCGATCACGTTCTCGCTATAACTCGCATACCACTTGTTTAAATCTCTTTCTACCAATACGACTTTCGCCTATGATTATCTGTTAGCTCACTTGCGCTCTTTTCAATATTCTTACAGCGAAATCGAGAACCGTACCTCAGGATACAACTCCACAATCTCCTGCGCAAAYACAATCGTCGGGAAATCACTCAGTACAGCATACTCCCCAAGCAACTCATCAAACTCAGGCCTTGAAACCGGGTGTTTCTCCCCGCGCAGTTTTGCATCCACAAACGTCCCCCAGGGGGCATGGTGGGATTTCTGATCCGCGAAATCGAAGCCGTGATACGTTTTTAGTCCGAGGATTTCGAAAGCGGCTTTCATGGAGACGCTGCCTGTGCGAGGCATGCTCAGGTTCAGGACTGTGAGTGGGACTTTACGCGAGGTCATGATGGGTGTGCGGGTATAGAATCAAGTAGGGCGGTCTTCTTGAGCTAGAATAAAGTCGAGAAGCTGTCGGCAGCAGATGAGTATTTATGTATACATTTTGAGTATTTCAAGCAGAATTATACATCGATACGCTTGATCCGCAGTAGACTATCTGTGGGGCAGATACTTCCCTAAAGGTTCAAGATTTCCAAGTCGTGTCAGCAATAGGAGTTGCCAAGACTTTCGATATGCTATGAGAAGCCCCTATACGTGGATAATGTGGCACGGCGAATACGCGTAAATGCAGACTTATGAGGCCAATCGGGGAAGAGCATGGGAAATGGTTCATAATTCCTCAAACAAGATTGGGAATTGACTTGACATTATCACAACTCTTCCATATGCATCAACTCTGCTCGTTAAGATCAATTCACCATAACACCGCCTGGAAGTTCTTCTAGCCCTAAAAATTCGCCATCATCAGTATTTTACATTTGTTTCGCAATCCCACTTCGGAGATAGAAAACAGGAATTGAACTTACAGTCCTCGCCATCGACATCCTCCTTCATTGTCTGAGGCACAGTGCATTTCATCGCATCCTCGTCAGACTGTCTCATCAACTCTCTGCAATGATCGTTACTACAGCGTGCATTCAGTGCACGCTGTAGTGAGTCGTCTTTCCAGCCAAAGAGATAATCGCCGTGTTGGCCGTGGCCGGTTCTAATTTTGAGAAGATTTAGCGAAGCACAGAACAATTATTGACGACCACGGGACAGGAGAGTATGAGGAATGAGCCTTACGCGTCGCCCATTGCATAGACAAATGGTTGGGAGCCATCTTCGTTCCATAGCTCTGGGTCGTTRTATGGACGTGTCTCCCACATTATTTCATCTACCAGAAATCAGAGTTAGTTGCTATGCTTTGACCTCCAGCGAAAGGATTTCTCGGGAAGAGCAGAGAATATTTACGAAGCGATGCCGGACAGCTAGTTAATCGTAGGAAAGAACGACTTATGAGATCACTTACACATCAATTGTGGCAACTTCACCGGAAATCCCTCAGGACATTTTCCTCTTTCCTGTCCTGGGGCATACGGTCTCGTAGCAATCGGTTCATAGTATGGCTCGAACGGAATAGTGGAATACGCAACATGAGATTGATGATCCGGACTATCGAGATTTATACCATCCCAGCAGGTCGGAAAAGCAATTGTCGTCCGGATACCGCCAGGGCAGAAATGGTCTGGCAATGCCGTGGTATCGTTGCCAGTGCATGGCGCGCCGCCGAAGGGTCTGAAGTCCGCGCCTTCAAAACTAGATGCGAGAAGTGAGCAGGCGGTACCTCTTTGATGGTATATTCAAAAGTCTGCAGGTTAGTTTCAGGACAGAGTATACGGGAAACCCAAGTCGAACGTTACGAAATGRCATGATTTCCATATAAGGAAAATGAAACTCAAGACGTACCAACGATGGCAAATACCCCTAGATTCACCCTCTGTACTTCTCAGAGTTGGATTCCCAGCAAGCATACGAAAACCCTACCACATATCAAATCCCCAATTCTCGAAATCCACATCAGCTTTCAACTTACAGGTCTAAACGCAGTAACATTGCTAACCCCATCATACGGCGGAATATAATAAATCGTAACACCACCACTCTGCACCAACCCCTCATTCTCAAACTGTCCCACCCTCTTATACGTCCCATTGCGTGCTTTATAGTAAAGCGCAGCCGTCCAATAATTACTAAAGTCTTCGCTAAAGGTGCAGCTGGTGCAGGTCGATCGTGTAGGGAGGTCGTAGGCGACTGGGAGCATAGACGCGTTGAACGAGTTCCCGCCTACTATCTGGTGGACATGAGGTGTGCCAATCACGCCAGGGTTCACGAGGGGGTCGAGTCGTTCGACGACCAACTGAGAACAGGCGAAACGCATCATGGCGGCTCCGCCGCCACCCACAGGGACGTTTTGCGCGTGTAGTGTGCCTAGGAAGGCAAGGGTGAGGAGAGGTTTAGGATGCATAGTTGTAAGTGCTGACACTTGGTGAGGCTGATATATCGCTGTATTGCTGACGTGAAGCGAGGAAGAACACGAGATGAACGACTTACTTATGTCGCAGGTGGAGAGAGGGATCTTCGGGTCACTGGCTGAAAGATATTTGCCGAAGATTTCTAACAACGCATTTACCGATACAGAAGACAGAAAGATCGATATCTGGATAGGTATGGATGGAACCAATTGCCGGTGTTCTAGAAGGTGCATGTAAATAGATTACACTTAATATAAAACAATAAAGACTACTTTAGCCCCTCCTCCGACTTAGAAAGGGTTAATATGCAAAAGTACCTCGGTCGGTGTGCAATTGAGGAGATCAAAGACAATCCATATCTCAAGCATTAATGTATTCCAGAAAGGGCACATAGGCGGAGCAGGATTTACTAATTAGGAGTGTATGTTAAGGGTAGCAAAGAGGAGAAAGGATGGTGAACGCTCCCAGAGGAATTTCTCATGGTGTTTGTTCCCGCATCTATGTATACTCAGATACACGCTGGCCCAAGGAACATTCTTCATGATGTGACTAAATAGATACAAAGTGAGCTTGCGCCCTACTTCAAAGCTATATTCAAAGACAACATCCACATCATTCTGCCTCTTCGTTTGATGCAAACCTCCAAAAGATATTATTCCACGCGCAGATCCGTGTCTTGACATCCATAACATCATAATTGAGTTCACTCATCCCTCGAAATTCCACTGTTTCAACCACATTGAAATCCATCTGGGATTCACGGCTTTCAGTTCTCTCATCGTCTTACTTCTCTCCAAAGACTTCCTGGTATCGAAAATAGTCTGGCCTGAATTCTTACACCCCAACATATGATAGAAATCGTATAGTTTGTAGGCAGGGTTTCGAGGATCTGCGCTATTGCTAGCTTGTAGTAATTCAAGCCAGTCAGACCATCCAGCGTATTTCGCAACTTCACGTACTTTGGAACAGTAGCTTAATATATGCGGCGCCACCTCAGTTTCCCAAGGTACAGAGTGTGGATTCGTAACATTGTAGAATTTGGTCAATCCAGTGATTTTGGGGTCTGAAGCCCACTCTTCACAATCTTTCTCAAACAGTTCAACAAGAATCTGCGACATAATGTCTACTGGGGTCCAAGATAGAGTTGCAGCAGAGGTAGGAAGTTTCGGAACCGTCTTAAGATACTTAGAGCTCGCAATCAGTGCGGGAATCCACTCGCATGAGTTCCACTTTCCTTGCGACCTCCAGACGGGTCCGGCAATCTGTCCAGTCCTCCAGACGACGCTCATCACGCCGCTAGTAATACCTGCGGCATCTAGCATTTGTTCTGCAATCCATTTTGACTGGCTATATCCATGCTGGATGGGTAGTGCCGGATCRCCAATCGGAATTTCAGGAACACACTCGTCAAGATCGGAGGGCCATCTGCCAACTGTGTCGACACTGGAAGTAAAGAATATTGGGCATTTGTGAGCAGACACTTGCGAGAAACTAATGAGATTCAAGACTCCGTCGAGATGCGTAGTGAAGTATGGTAAGGGAAGGCTGAAGTCGACTTGCCATTGGGTATCTGTAAAGTCATGGTCAATAAATGGGTATATTCATCCTCAGCATTGGTGTACACACGGATTATTGCTTGCACGCTCGTCTTCAATTCTTCGTAGAGCGCGGTTTTCATTCCTAATCCTTCTCTGGATAAGTCAGCATGCAGGAATTTGACTCGACCTGGTTCGATTGGACTTAGTCCGCGGGACACGCAAAATCCTGCATGTTTGAGTTCGGCATCGCTGCTCCAACTACAATTCATACAGTACACTTTGCGAATCTGACCTTTGGGCCTGGATAGTAGAGTGTCTAGAATGTACGACCCTAGAGATCCCGTACTGCCTGTTAACAAGACAGTGATACCACTTTCTTCCTCAATTAAAGTGGTTCTCTCGCGGGACTCGCTCAAATTTCCTAGAGCCAAACGCGCAATGTATTTCTCTAAGGTGGTCAACAGCAATTCATCCCAATCGCTCTCGGACTTCTCTTTATCTCCTGTCTTGTCGAACAGATCTTTCAAAGCTCGGGCGAGTCGGTGTATTGTCCCGGATTGATAGATCATTTTCGATCTAATCAAAGAAATGTCTGAGTTGACTAGCATCAGTTTCAATGAGTCTGACAACCTAACAACTTGCATTGAGTCCATTCCTCCTATGTCGAAATAATCAGTGTGGTCGTCAAGAGGGTTCTCGCTTCCCATTATTTGTTGGATGACGTTGCGCAAATGGTCTTCTAGAACCGCAAGCTCAATTAAAGAGATATCTTCAATCATCGGAAGATTGTTGCTTGGACTCGGAGATGAGTCAATTCTCTCGATGTCTTGAGCATAAATCTTGATAGTCTCAGCGCGCTTCAAATTTCCATTGTCTTTGTACAAGAAAGGTTTATCTGCAGGACCAAAAACGATTCTGTCTTTCCTCACATGAAGTTCCGAGGGTAGCAGACTGTTTGCACCACGTATGAGGCTTTGAATTTTCAATTTGTTTCCGCTCTCTGGCGATTCCAGGGCGCGTTTATCCGAAAGTTCTAACAGTATTATTGGCCCAGCTCCTGTTCGAGGCATGGCAATAGCGCTCTTGATATTGCTGTCTTGACGAAATACTCTCTCGATTGCAGAGGAATCCAAATTTCCTGCAGCCGATGCAACATTTACAGTATCCACGCTTTCACGGCAGGAATCCGGAGGGGAGGATTTGATTCGAAGTTCGGGCYYTATRTCAACGACAGCTTGTAGATTGATGGGCAACGGCGCGAAATTTATATGGAATGGTTGGGTAAGTGGCTCCTTGACCTCGATACGTTCAAATAATCCTTGACCACAGAGCCGAAGTTCGAGACCGTCAAGTTTCGTCGATACTTGGAAATATTCCCAGTCTTCTGCAGAATCGAAATGGGGAGGTATCGAGGCTGTTTCCGAGGAACCTCTCATATGAATGCATCGAAGCGTTTGCGATATCTGAGCACCTGCTTCGAAAGACAAGAGGCCTAAGCGAGGATGATTCCGTCAGTCTGCGTAGATACTCGATACACTACTTCGTTTCGTAACTCACCTCCACCGAAGATAACAGCGTCTAGTTTCTGTAATTCCGCCCGGCAAGTTATTGAATTTATTGCACTTTCCAGCATAGCAGGCGACGAAAATATCATGTCGATGGGTATTCGACCAAGCATCTTCTCAATCACAAGAGTACATACCGCTTGGTCGCTAGGGCACCAAACGTAATGAGCTTTCCAATAGACTGGATGTAGGAGACCTGTCATTAATCCAGCGGCCTGGACCACCACTATCAGTCAAATTGCGGAAATGCCCGTCATGCCRGATATGGAATTGATAGGACACTTACCAGAGACGGTGCCAGTGTATTCAGAATGCGCTTTCCTTCAAATATTGCACATACTGCATCGCTACCTGATAGTCTCGTCCTCTGATTGTAATAATCAAAAGCACTCGCCCACTCATGGGTAACTAAGACCGGTTCAGGATCTCCAGCAATCCTAGAACTCTGAAGAACGACGAACGGGTCGTTCTTGGCGTCCTCGAATGTCCTCGTAAACACATAATTGGAGATAATATCCTTTTGCTCCATCAAGAGCTGCTCAAGAGAAGGAATGCGAACAATTGGTATGCGGCCAAGCTTGAACTCGTGTGGGTATGTATTCGTAGTGAAGAGTACTTTGCACTTCGTTTCTGTAAACAGGTTGTATTGTCCATGGAGGGGAAGATTAGGAGGGGGAAGTAGAGTCTGTTCTGGAGTCAATATAGTGAGCGACAAATTGCCGTTCGGGCGAACGAAAATTCGCCAAATGTGATAAAGAATCCATACCTTGTAGCCAAGCTTGCAAGCCGCAATGATGAAGATGAAGTACGAGATATCCGGAGGTCCAACATATGCTAACGTCTCGAAGGAGCTACTTTTGCCATATCTCTGATCGATCCAGGCAGCCAGGCGATGAATCGCCGTCGAAAGGTGGCGGAAAGTGACGTAAATAAATCCATCTTTTGAGCCGAACTCGGGAATGATCGCGAAAATCCGAGAGGGATCGAGAAGGGAGATTTCATCAATGAGAACAGGAAGCAGACGTTTTCCGATTAATCCATCGGACGGCAACGTGAGGAATTTCATGGCTGCTGTGTTGAGAAGATGTTGGGAGTGTTGAGATTGGAGATAGCTCAAGAACGCTTGGTTATTGGGGAAGGTGCGACTCGGACACGACAAGAAAACAAAGCGCGCTTGCTGTTGGGTTCGCAACAACCTACATTACTTACTTTTGTGAACCGAGTGCCTTTGAGAGATGTTGGACTTTGTTATTGTGTCCCAGATTCCAAGGGATTGGCCTCCTTTTCTAACCGCCACGAGCCAGGAAGCCCGTTCCTGTAGTCATTGCAATGGCGCTGTCCGAAAGAGAGGTATGAACTGTGATGTTAACTAGAACTTATCAGCAGTGTTTGATTCGCCGAGGACCAGATTTTTAGATTACCTTGACCATTCATATCAGCAGCGACATCTAGTCGAGTTTCATATTCAGCCGGAGCCGCCTCGATCCATACACTTTGCCAGATGCCACTGCATGGTCTGTAAAATATGTGAGATGGTCGTAAAGTCTGTTTTCCAATCGGAATAACATAATCACCACTGTCCGTCGGGTCGTGCACGAAGACCAACCTTGTTTAGGTCAGTGGTCAAACAACTGAAAGGGAGACTTTAAAATCGACGTATAGTACAACTGGTTGTTTCCGTTCGCTACCAGATGATCGGTCACATCAACAGTAAATTCAAAGTATCCGCCGCGGTTGAAGCCGGCCCGTTTGCCATTGACAAAGACGGTTGCTTCGTAGTCAACAGCGCCGAAGTCAAGGAGCACTCGCTGGCCAGTCCAGGTCGAGGGGACTCTGAATGATGTGGAGAACCAAGAGTACAGGGCGTACTCTCCTTGAATACCTGCAAGATATTGTGAGTATTATCAACCAGAGGGGGGACAGTTTCCTACCAGAAAGTGCAGATTCGAGGCAAGATGGAATTAAGACTTCGTTCTGCAGGGTTTGGTTGAAAGGAGGTGAGTTCACTGCATCCAGTGAGGACGCATTCGAATATGTCCAGATTCCATTCAGATTTTGCCATTGTGACCGTTGCAGCTGCGGTCTAGGATATTCGGGCCAAGGATTCGTGCCTACCTCGTACGTCCACTGGGTCGTGAGAGGTGGTTTTTGAACTGTATAAATTGTGGAATTTCCGGAATTCTGACGCTTCCATTTCATGTTGAATGAGTGCTTCTCGGCTCCCAAGGTGCGCCGTTGTTGCAAAGAGCAGACAAAGTGAAGTAGAATGAAAATACATGTCTGCGATAATGTTATGATAGCAAAATGTAATTATTGGTATGTAAACGCGAAGCAAAACTGAACATAGCACGGAGTATGGAAAATAGAATACTATTGCAAGTCAAGTGCGAATAGACTTTCTATAAATACTTGCCCGAAATGTTAAATCATGTCAACGTCTTCGCCGGAAGTTACTTGAATACCCCGGACTCATATATTTCTCCGTCGTAAGCTTTTCGCGAAGGCAGGAACCAGTTGCGTGGCTTGTAGATCACTGAGATATGCGCGAAGAAACTCACGGAGATCGGGAAGGCGAACGAAGGTATGTCAACGATGAGTGTGATCATACACTGCCATATGGAAGGCACAAACGTGGGGTTTGACGTATTTGGCTTCCCCACTTGGGATGCGCCACTAGGCTCAGAGATCACCTCCATCTCCTCTCTCTTGAGAACATGTCAAATTCGAATAATGGGGAACTAGATCCATGTGCATGCGGGCCGTATAAGAGATCCAAAGGTAGTCTGTCGAGCTACCTTAGGACTAAGTAGCCGAATTGAAGTGACCAAAGCATTATGGAGAAACGTTACATAGAGGATCTCAATGATCTAGCAGTGATAGCCTCCGCAGAGACAAATACGTTTCTTCAAACCCAGGAAATGTCGGGACATCAATGTGTTCGCAGTGTCACTGCGGCTCCCAAGTTCCCGAGTAGATCGATATCACATTTACTTATCCTTTTGATATTAGCCTACTTAAGCCCTGACAGACTCGAAGCGGGAGGAGCTGCTTCTAGACGCAAGCGAATCTAAGCTCGGTAATCGCCCTTAGCTGCAATCTACACTCCCTACTTCGAAGTAAGTAGGAACTGAGTTAGTGCATGCTTCCTTAGGTCTGATGCCGGGAAACTTATAGACTGCGCTTTTCATCGTCGAAGCTACCTCCCATCTGCACTGCACGACTTTATCACAAACTACGCCTCGCAGAGTTCTTTAAGTCCTGAATATCAAGGTGAGTCTTGTAAATTACTAGCAGAATTAACACAGCAAGTTCAAGCAGTGTACCTTCGGAAAAAGAATTCGTATCAATTCGAGGTCCGTTCGACATCCTGGTGCAATGTTAGCCCGTGGGTCATGTGCGGTTCCTGGCCCAGGGTCGACCTCGGGAGTGCACCCGAGGTCATCCAACCTCAAGCATCTTTACTTTAGGGACGATGAAATCAGCAACAAACTCATTGCAATCTCTTTTGATTCTTCGTGATAGGCGAGTACTAAATCCAGGTATGGATTCCTCGACATTAACATTGCAACACCAGTCCTATCCGTCACCCCCTAAACAGGTCCGGCCAACTATCCAAAACCCCTGAAAACTAACTCACCGAAAATCAAATTGGACGACGTATGTCTTTCTTCACATCGAACGCGATTCCTTACCAGTTGATATGCCCAGGTGGATTCCTTGGGAATGTCACGAGACTTTCATTAAGTGTCCGGCCAATCGAGGCTATCCTCGGTGAGGGATGTTATCTCAGCTCTCAGACCCTCTTTTACAGCGAGGAGGTAATATGGGAAGGGTACGTATGTGGGGCCTTTTAAGCTAATTCCGACCAATCACACAACACAACCCTCCCTCCCTCGCCAGAGGGTCTGAGT